>CABFVX010001423.1:46508-166364 GCA_902151425.1 Timema shepardi | reverse complement strand
GCCACAAAATAAAACCACATCAAATATTGTTTACAGGGAGGCTCTTACTCAATAAATTAAATGGCTTTTGTTTTGCGGTAATGACCTTTTAACAATTAGTATAAGTATAAATAAAAAAAATATTGAAAAATGACAAAAAAATATAAAAGTGAAAAATAATATATATAAAAAATAAATAAAAAAAATATATAAAAAAACAATGTAAATACAAAAAAAAGTTTAAGAAAATATATTCACAAAAAAAAATTAATATCTTAGATTTTTGTTTTCAATGAATGTTATTTTTTTAGAAACTCACAGTAAAACATTGTGTATTTTCTTTTATTATATTATTATGCCCGTGCGAAGCCGGGATGGGCTTCTAGTTGTTAATAAAGCAATTTTTGCCTAAGATCTATATAAAATTTTGCTTCATTAGAAACATTTAACTTAATATTCCACAAGTAGTGATATCGTTATATTTTACAAATATGTGTCATAAGTGGTGTGAACTTGAAGTAATCGTTTTAATTAAATGTAAAATATCGTGTTTAAATTCCACAATACCCATGACATATATTCAAGAAGTGTTGAACTACTATAAATATAACATTAAACTAAACGTATCTTCTTAAGCAGTATTTTATTTATTATATCCACGAAAGGTTTTTTTCTACGAAAACTGAAAATATTTAGACCTAAGACTACGTTCCCTTCCACACAACCTTAACTGAAATTGAGGGTTGTTCAAGACTTGTATTTATGTAACGTCTTAGAAATTCTTAATAAGATAAACAAGGTATTTTAGACACATTATGAAATGAAAAATTTCTAAAATCAAATCATAATTAACCTTACCAGCACTGCATTATTTAATGAATATATAATCTCATTATGCGTAACATGCTAAGTGTTATATGTTGTGGGCTGTACGAGAAGACATTTCCCTCTCAATTTAGTTGAAAAAGAGTTTTATTTTCTATTTCGAGTAATAATTATAGAGCAATGTTTGTGTAAGGAATATTTCAAGTTTAATTTTTCCAATAGATCCACACACAGGTCATTTAAGTACAAACATAGTTATAACTGATTTTTTTTTTGTGAAAAAAATTCCACAAATTCGAATTTTCAAATAAATGTAATAAAATTGTAAAATATTTTTAAATTGGACAATAGGAAATATATAGTGAATCTATTTATTATGAAAATATGCCATAAAATTGAAAAATATCAATTAAGTTAGGAATTTTTAAGGAAGAGATTTAAAAATTCCAAGTTGCCTTACTTAGATTTTTTTGAGTTTTGTAAATATCTCAAGAGTCTGGTCCTAACAACTACTAAAACTTGAATACGCTCACACCTCTATTTGTTTGTTAGTAAGTTTATAAGTATCCCCTTACTACTAATCCAGGCTATGTACTACGTCAAATTACATTTATGGAATATGTATGAGGACGATATAATTTAGAGTAAATGTACAGTTCACACGCAACTACGTGTAGGAAAAAGAGGTCACAACTTAATAAGAACTCTTCTAGTACACCAGGTTAGGATTCAAACCCCCCTAATGGTATCCAATTACTCTAGTTCTTTGAAAGATAAAGTAAAGAGATGGTTAAAGTTTATATCATTGGCTAGAAAACTATGTATTTGTATTATTTTATGTGTGTGATATATACTGTATGTATATAAACCAACTATTATTGAAACAAGGAAATGAAAATAAGAGCTTGAGTCATGTAACGATGCCTAGAATGTGTACTGTTCTGTAATCATTTATCCATTATATCGAATAGCCAATATTAATCTTTGTTTAGCAAATTGTATCAATGCCGTTACACGCACGTCCATTATGAAAATTCTACTTAAATTCTAGAAACTAACGTTTTTCATTGTAGTTCATAGAAAGAGTAACAAAACTCATAAACATTTATATATATATATATTTGATTAAATAATTTTATAGCTACCGTTATATGTTAAGATTGTTTATATTTTTAAATAATCGTAAAAAAATAAATTAAACCAAACAATTATTACGGCCAGTGATATCTTAATTACAATGTCGTACTGGACCCAGTATCATAGCTTGTATAAGCTAGGTTGTCAACCACGAGCATTAAAAGAAGATAATATTGTGAAAATCTCATCGCCCATCCATTAGTAACCCTATAACTGCACACGAACTAACTATCCCTCTGCAAGTTATGTAATCTACATGAGCAGAACAAGACAAACTATTATAAAGTAGGGAAAGAGGATTACCATTCAAAGGGACTGTCTGGACTAACCTGGTATACAATAAACACTCTACAAATATAAAGTACAATATCGTATCAACAAACCTAGTATACCATTATGCTTCCACAAATATACAGGGTGTTTGGAAACTCACATCCCAAACGGCACATATAGCCTGTTTGAACCAAAAGTAATACAACATCCCTATATACCTGTATCCAGCAAACTAGGTTAGTACCATTAAAATGATTTCAACATTTCAGCATACAGCGCCGAGATAGCAAAGCTGTCAAGCATGCATGTAAAACAAATTGCATAGGAACTAGGCGCGTGGCAAGCACTTTCTGTTATGTAGGACCGCTAATGATGACTTCATAAACGTGTTCCCATTTTTAGATGGACCGGTATGTTGTTTACTAATAATTGTGGTTTGTTCTGCTGCCGTGCTCCAAGATGTTGAGGTATGAAGTGCCACGCGCCTTAACTCTTATGCAACCTGTTGTACAAGCATGTTTCAATAGCTTTGCTCTCCTGGCACTGTACGCTGAAACTTTAAACACAGTTTAGTAGTATTGGCCTAGCTTTCCGGATTTGGTATTGCTTTTGGTTCAAAGAAGTTGTATGTGAGGTTTGGGTTATAATTTTCCAAACACCCTGTATATTACAATATTGCCTCTACAAATCTTGGTCATAATCATTTTACCTACACAGTGCTGCCATCTATTTTAAAGCCACAGCGCTAGTTCTAGTGAATTTTCTAGTAGTTTATTCACAACGTGTTTCTCATTCTATAAGTAGGCTACTAAGCGATCTAAACCTGGTTCAGTTGCCAAATGGTCTTGAAGGCGTCGCCCTCACGTAAAAATCGCATATCAATGATGGAAATACCAACTTTTGAGTCCCAGTCGGGTTTACTGAGGTTGCTTTTACCTAAATGGTTTCCCACTCTCTCTCCCCACGCAAATATTGGTAAGTTAAATTCATCCTAAACCACATACTTCAATTGATGGCACTAATGTATACACTAAAATGACTAAAGTCGGTGATTAGTATGTTTAAACACTTAATCTTATATTAAAGTATATTTTAGAGATTAATTAAATTGAATAAATTATTTGGTAACAATTTGGATGGGGATAAAATATAATCTAGAAAATTATAAGGATAGTTTCTTAAGGTTTCTAAAAATTTCAGAAAAAATAATCCTTCGCAGTTCATTTATTATAATTACCATAAAAACAGCCAGTACTAAAAATTACTTAATTTGAATAAGTAGATAAGATTTTGATTGCTCGTTCGCAATATAAAATTAGTGAGAGTGACTGGCAGGGGTGACACAGAATGGGAGGGTGTGTGTATTGGCTTACGTTTACCCCCCAATATTTTTACTTTAAGACAAATTCACCTTAAAGATGAAGTATAATTGAGTTGTTAATTCATTTAATAGTTAAATATTGAAAGACTTAATTTATTTCATAGTACAATGTACACCATTGTTAAAAGCACATAAGCATCCTGTTAAGCGTTAATATATTTTTTTTAGTTATAAATATCACCTTCAAACATCAATGAGAAATAAAATGTCTCGATTAAACTTAATCAAGTAGATGTGTCACACATAATGATGTTTATTAAAATATCGGAATGTATTAAATATTTAAATACGTCAACACCATGGGTCATTTTTGGCATTGCGTCTTACTACTCATTTGGATTACACGCTTATGTCATAATAAGGCTAAATGATTAGGGATATGCAATATTGAATTTGAAGGAAGTGTACTCTTATTATCATGGAGAAAGAGAGAGAGGGAAACCATTTAGGAAGAAACCACCATCATTACACCTGACCAGGATCGAACCATGATATCCACGCCATCACAAGTGATTTTGAAGGTGTTTGGGTAAAAACAGTACCTAATGGTGTACTACCACAAACTATGTCTGAAAACCGGTCCTCACTCAAAAACAATGTAATGTCTTACATAAAACAGTACGAATGGTCACCCTAAATCTGACGTGTCTTTTTATTAGATGATTTCATATATGATATGTTATTGCGCGCTGAGCTATAGTTCTGAACTGATACATTTCAAGATGTACCAAGGTGAAAGTCTGGTTAAATTCTATTATGGTTCTTTTCTAGTTTTTAACGCCACCTTTCAAAATTGCATGGAAATGGATTGGTGTGATAGCAGAATGTTCTATGTCATTAGTTTTACATTTAGAAATGGCCTAGTATTGAATAGGAAAAAATTTCAAACTATCAATAATTACGAAGTAACTTATTTAAAATATATAAGTATATAGGATGAAATAAAGATTAACGAAGAATTTAACTAGAGAAAGCATAAAATTTGCAAACAAATTGAATAAATATCTCAAAAACGAGATTTTCTGTACTAGACATTCGATATAGCTACTTAAATTATCACAAATGTTATTTAAAATAGCTTTAAGTTCTACCAGTGCTTAAATTACCGAAAACTCTAATTAAAAGTTAGTACAAACATTATATAGGTATATTTACAATTAAAGAAATATGTTTATACCAAGGGCTTCATGAAATATTTTTAAGTTGTTCTACTTTATGAATTCCCAGACCTTCCCACACTTGCTAGTCAGAGTTGAAACATAACAGGAAGGAGCCAAACTTTTGAAATGAAGTAGCCTCTATCATATTCGGTTAATGGTTCTGAATCTTGGGCAACAGATCAGGGAACGTTTTTAGAATAAAACTTCCAACACCCTCTTGCAAAACAGATTTCATGTTTGTGTTTTTTGTCATTTGAGTCTTAAAAGGATGAAATATTACAAGGGTCACTGTATTTCTTAAATTTTTATACATCCGCTAGTCTATATCAGTGGGCACGTGATATAATAATATAATTTGTTTAGTCTAGTTTGCTTGTGACGTGGAAGTCGGTGTTGGAATCCTGGCTCAGTGTGCGGAGGAAGTTTATCCTAAAAGCCACATGACACAACATCTACAAAGTTGTTAAAATATTTTCCCAAATTTCTATCTTCCACAATAATACTGTGACACTCGAGCTAGCTTTCGGCGAATGTATGAATAAAGCTTCATAAATAACAAAATGTTTCTCTTTCAATTTTATATTGTTAATTTAAATCAATAGGGAGCGCTTAAAACTGTAGAGGCATATCAATACTATGAACTAATTTTGATTGACAGCTAAATGGCTACATTGAAAATGTAATCACAAAACGATATTCAATTGCGTTAATATTCAAGATTGTTTTGTCAGTGGCATTAATAATATAACCATTACATAAATAGATCCATTGCTTAAACTGTATAATAGTTTTAACTATACTATAGAGAAAAATTAATAATTGTATTGTTCATTATGTATGTTTTCAAAAGCCAAACAGTTTTATAGTTGGTAAACATCACAACCTTTTATATCTCCTTAATCTGTTAACTTAATTACTCACTCTTTGGCGTTAGGAACTTGAAAGTCCACTGCCACTATTACGAAAGTACGCCACCTATCTCTATCTTGAGCATGTACTATCCAGTCCACCTCATTACACCATGGCTCTTTCAACTCTCGTCTGCAGCCAGATCTTTCCAATGGTATCTTCCTTTTGTGTTTGCAATCAATAATTTGTTTACTTAATATAGTCCAATTGTTCTTAAGTTTACCTCGTGTAGATACACTTAGTGTATGTTTGTATTTTATATTTCATTATGTAAGTGAGGTGAACCAAGGTCAATTTTTAAATTTGAAGTGGAGTTAAAGAGAAGCTTTAAACACGCGAAGCAAGGTTGAAGCCAAAGTCATAGAGAAGACTTTGTTATCACCCAACACTAACTACTTTTTATTTTCAAATTTTAGGTGCAGTTTGATAAAAATAAAGTTTTATATAAATACACAAAGAAACAAATTTAATTTTATGCTGATCTAAGTTTATTTATTTATGCTTAATTTATAGATGTGTTTTAAATTTTATTCTTTGTTAAAATACTGTTTGAGTGCTGTGGCTAGAAATTATTTTTGTTCTTTCTGCTTCCTTTACAATGCCTAGAAGATTCGAGCGAGGGTTATTGTGGGTGTCAAAGTAAAATGAGATTGGATCTTCGACCACGACATTTAGAATCTTTGCAAATCCTATTTGTATAATAAATATATCAATGGTTAAATTAGATTTTGAGAAATATTTTCAATATTTTATAATTATTATGCATAAGTAATTAGTAAATCAAGATCATCAGCAATAAAAAAAATCACTGATAGAAGTTTCGATTTACCTCATTGCTATATCAAAAAGTACATTTTATAGAGCTATTTATATAATTTTTCACAAGATGAATACAGTTTATTTCAATATTTTGAGGTAGAGTTTATCTAATTCTATAAATAAACTACGTTTAATTATTTTCTAGCAATCTTGTTTCTCTATATGATATATTAATATTTATAGTGATCTGTAATTAGTTTATACACGCATCTGTTGAAAAACGGACCACATGACAACTTCATCTATAAACTGAATTTTGCTAGAAAAATGGTTGAGAAAATTCAACATTTTATTATTTTATATATTTTATTGTACAATAATATGTAATATACATAAGACAGAGTTTCAAATCACATGTCTTGCTGTATGAATATATTAAAATTTTTAGTAACTTACAGATAATGTTCTTCCTATCAAAATTAGTGTGTAGATTGGTTTCTCGATATAGGGAAGACTAGGTTCAAATCTCGGTAATTTTTTTAATGGTCTCTTAACTCTTCTACTATGCAAACGCGGGTGTATTTCTTTTAAATGATACCGAAATGATTATCATCATCATCCATTAATATAGTTCAATGCGGTTCAGATAGGTAGTAGTAGGCTTTAAGACATAATGCGAACAAAAATGTTTATTTGTTTGCACACTTGAGCCAACATAACCTAGTATATATTTATTATACCAGTTCATTATCTGTGATTTTCAATTGGTAATTTTTGACAACTGAAGTAGGCCCAGCTCCAAGCCCCTAAATTGTATTTGTCTGCATATTATATTGAATAAAAATGTTATCACGAATTCTTCTTTCTCCAATTGTATGATTGATTGGAATGAATTATAAATGGATAATTTGAAGGCTCCAGACAATGTCACAACACCACATCGATTTTCTGTCAAATGGAGCGAGAGTGAACTTGTGATATTTCCATTTCAGAGAATGGTACGTTTTGAACGTGACGTTCAGGTCTGGGAATATTCGCTGTTTCCTGGATAAATGGGAGTGGGCAAGAATCTAGCAATGTATACAACGCGTTGATGCGTGAACGCATGATCCGTTTAGATAGTTCATATGTTTTTCAAACAACATTAAGTAAATATTTTAAACATAAATTTGTCTGAACTATAGGTGTATAGCCCGAACGGGAAGTAAAATGTGATATTAAATAATAATAAATTTAAACTTGATTTTACTTTAAATTTTATATTATCAAAGAAAATAATATTGTTTTTATTTCTGATTTAAATTGTTTAATAACTTGAGTTATTACTCTAATTGTATTTTCACATTAGTATTACAATTAATTTTACTATAAACGAGAAATTGTTTAAAGGCTAGCTCAAATTTAGGGCTTAGTTTTGACATGGAAGATCCGAACTTTTAAGGATATTAAAAAAAGTTCATCCCCATCGTACTATAGTCCAATATCTACATAAAGAATCTTATCTGATGGATATAAACTATAATTATACTATTTTACATATTCATTAGAAAAGTCATGTGATTCAGCAAAAATATAGATAAATGTCAATAAGTTTATATAAAACACTTACTTCATGGTGAAATAATACAAATGTTAGTGAAAGAAAGATGTTTGTATTTTCAAGAAGTTTGTTCATACAATTCATTGGATTTAGGAGTATCCATGTAAACTATATGTATTTAAAAACACATTGTGTACATCTCGAGCGGGTAGTAAGACGCGGTGCTAGTAATAATAATAATTTAATAACACATCTAACATGTTTCGGTGACCACAAAGTCTAAGGCATCATTCTAGAAATATACTACACTGTCGATGACAGGTATATCGGGGTTCAAACCCAGGTTATGTTTACTGAGGGTTGTTTAACCATAATGGTTTTCAACTCTCCCTCCACGTGAATGTGGATACATTTTCTTTAAATTCAATTTGCCTCCTCCGTAACTCATTTTACTAATTATTAGTACACATGCGTATAGCCCGAACAGTTAGCAAGACGTGGTGCTAAAAACAAACACAATCACTTATGTTGTAGGTATGAGGAAAGTATATATTGAAAATAAATATACACGAATTTTCGTGGTAGAGAATTATGGAATTATCTAGGAAAATCCTACATTAGTCCACCCAACCAGGATCTAGGCCCCGTTCTAGTTTTAACTGTAAAATTAGAATAGATGCGCTTGGCGGTTATTCCGTGTGCCTACTGATGCAAGCTGACTCTTCTTGAAAGGTGCTCAAGCAAGTTTTGATAAGTTATTAGCGTATAGCCCAGACGGGTAGTAAGACGCGGTGCTAAGTATTATGATAAGTTATTTAGATTAAATTTATTAGTAAGTAAACAATTTATTCTCTCTTTATAAACAAACTTTGTAATATTATTGATAGTGTAAGGGGCATTCTCAAAAGATTTAATCCATTTATAAGAAAAATCATTTAAATATATTTTAGTTTTAATTGTGTACTAGTTAAACCTCAATAAACTTTATAATGGCTGGCTTTATGATAATTAATATATCCAAGAAAATTCCCGGCAGTGTTTTAGAACAAATGTTTATTATTCAAGAGATTTAAAATGGTTTATCTAAGACAAGATAAATGATAAAAGTAGCTCCACACTGATTTGATCATTCTTAATGTATCTTTCCAGTTAAACAGTATTTATAGATACATACAAATTATATCTTTTAACAAAGTTGGATCGGAATCCAAACTAGTAATTACCACTTGTTTTATAATTGGTTCGTTAAGTGCACATTCTCGTGTCTGGAACTTAATCTGGTGCACATTCTTATGACTTTTGCACAGATTATTTCAGTGAACTAATATATTTTACATGTTTTTGTAGCTCTTGAAATTTCTACGTTTGTATTTTCGTTGTATGATTGGTACGCATGTATATAGGTTAAGCAAATTACTTCGCTCGCTAAATCTACGTGAAGCCTTATGTGGTGTGTAACGACTTTGGCGGAAGGAAATTGTTCTTGTGATCAAGTAACGTTACAATGGTACAGTCACAAGTCAAATACACTTAGATATACTATTTTAGAAAATACAAAATAGTATTGTGAAATTTCTAATTCAAACTTATTTTGGTTTATCTGCAACATCAGTAAAGACTGAGTTAATCTAATTTAATTTTATTTAGGAAGCATATTTCAGTGACAGAAGCTGAACTAATGTAATAATATATTATGTATGCACATCAATAAAGAGAACGTTCTTTCTTATATCCCTAATGCAATTATAATGGGAACATTTAGTATGTGTTACTTATTGGCGACTTCATTACTATTATTTAATGTGTCGTAAAGGTTTTAAATGGTTAAAATAATCTAAAATAATATTTTACGAGTAGTGTTAGATTTTAGAAAAAATAATTTAATGACTCCTGAAGTGTGTTCTTTATTTGAGAGGAGGTTCTGTAGGATAATATAGAGGATAAATTGGACATACTGGGTGAGTAATGAAGAAACTCAAGAAGAACTATGCTTAATTTACACGATGCGTGAAACCGTACTCTTTGGTGAGCAGACAAGTCGTACGACATATTTCGTGCTCCAAGCAAGCTATAGATGGTTTATACGATGCTTGAAACTGTTAATAAAAAAACATGCTCGATGCTCAATGCCTTGTAAGTGTATTTGCCTAATTGCTACTTGCATGCAAGTTCTGTGGTGGGACGGGTTTTCATGCTGCTTCGTTTTCATGGGGACTCTTCTTTTCCTACTTTTACCAGAAAGAGAAATAGTGGGAGTCTTCTTTCACGTTGGCAAAATGGAAGAGTGTGTTTAAGGCTTACCTAGCATTCATCGTTATAATTTACATTCTAGAGATGGTTTAGATAAAATATATAACCATAACTTGCAAACCTAAATCAAATTGATTAGAATAAACTAGCATTTTATTTTAATTTTAAAGAAAGGGTTGAGGCACGTTTAATATTATTTGACACAACTTCTTACTATCGTTCCAGAACATGCGTGTT
This sequence comes from Timema shepardi, assembly GCA_902151425.1. NCBI lineage: Eukaryota > Metazoa > Arthropoda > Insecta > Phasmatodea > Timematidae > Timema > Timema shepardi. The sequence continues at coordinate 155,914 of CABFVX010001423.1, read as the reverse complement.
TATTTATATTATTGATATAAGGATTATGAAGAAATATTCAAAGGTAATTTACGGAGATAGTGGTAAAGAAAGTTGGAAACTATTTGGATCAAAAACATCTTCAGTTCCCTCGTTCGTGGTTTGAGTTGATTTTTCTTCAATATTAAATCCCCCATCCCCCCTTGTTTTTTTCTCTCTACATATGTGTTTACACTTTCCCAAAATTATAACTTCCTCATTCATATCATATTATTGTAAATATTTTGATAGTCTGACGGATAGTTAGACATTGAATAAGTATAGTTAAATTTTTAATATTCTAGCTCCTAAAGATACTAGTGAACCATTATCAGTGTCTCGCATTAAATTTTGCTCTTATTGATACTCTTACAACGGGCTGTAACTAGATATATACATTTGATTTTATATTTTACGAACGAAAATACATTTGTAAGTATCGACTGTACTGTCCACATAGACTTCGACGAGTTAAAGACAAGTAATCAACAATATTGGGAAATATGTAGAACTAAACTGTATATGATCTATACAGTTAAGAGAGAGTTTAACAAATACATTTTAATGAAAATTTTTATTTATTTCAACATAAACTGACTAACTTCAAGATATGAAAATTTATTTTTAGCAAATCACCTTCAATCATATTTTATAAAAGTAAATTTTCGTAGAGGTTTCAGAGAAAAGGAAACAAAATAGAGGTTATTTTCTAAAGAATTTGAAATCTGAGCTCATTCTAAACGAAAGTAAACACGTGTTGTTGACCTAAATTATCCAAGCTAGGCGCATTGTTGTCAGAAATGGAGAACCAGAGAGGAAACTGGAATACCGTCTTCACTTCATTTTGTCTTTGTTAGTCCCTTCTCTAAACCTCCACCAAGGAAGCACTCACTGTCAACGGGGTGGATCTTCTTGAATACACCCTCAAACACACCTACACAGGCACACTACCCCCCGATATACGCAATGAATATTTGTTTTCCTGGAAACCACCCCAAACAAACACAATCCTGTCGTCCGAGAGGAAACAATTTCCGGCGAAATGACATCATCAACTTAGTAGATGCCTCAAGATATTGGACGAGTTTTCAAGAAGGATATAAATAAGAACCAAAATGTCTGAAGAAATAAAATTTAATTTATTTCATACTACTTTTTTAGTGTTAATATACATTTTATGATTATTTTTTGTAACATTGATTTAGTAATCTTGGCATTAAATTGATGTGCTTAAAAACTGCCCATTGACAGTTATTCGAAAAACATGGCTTATTATTGTGATACAATAAGCCAAGATTCGAATATTTATCTGGATACAATTTTAAATATCCTTTTAAATATTCGGAAGTTTTGCGGGTGAGCTGAAATATAAGAGATTAAACTATATTTTAATTTGTGATGATTTGTCGCAACGGAAATCTTGAAATCTTTTTCTCAATATCGATTTAAATTAAATGTCTATCTAGTCCATCTATTCCGTCCAGCCAGTGACCGGAAATTCAAGGTTGAATTTATTGAAGATGATTTTTTTCTCATCAGTTTAATTTCTTTCTCTTTATTTTAACGCAAATGAGATCTATTTTGATTTAAATTTTACCTAAATCCTCTTAATTGCTTTAGTAATGTTAAATTTGTATAACCTTGACAGGTGTTAAGACGCAAGAAACTATATTAATTATTTGGATTATAAAATTTTAGGTAATCTATGCATTTATGCTTATTAATGGCTAAGAATTTTTAGGAAATACGGTTGTTATTTTTAAGTTAAAGAGAAAGAGTTTTAAACTATAAATGGCTTAACTTATATAGGTATGGACAAGGTCAGTGGATTTAAAGGTATTGTACCTACATATGGAGAGATAGTACGACAACTACAGTTTAGAGCCACATATGGTATTTGTTTCATAAGCCATCCGGTCAAGTCTAATGCCTTAGAACATGTAGGATTTATAGTTGATAATAGCAGGAGTGAGATATAATATATAATTTTATTATTTTCCTGATTTTAATTTTAAATAATATTAATTATTTGCAATAGACACAGCCTATGAAAGTGTTTGTCTTACACCATAGCCGAGTTGTGAACACACCTGAATACTTACCTAAGACTCACTGGTTTGATTTCTGGCATGAACGAAGTATTTTTCACTGGTGAAATTGGGACTTTCTATTTCTCCGTGATGAATTAACAGCCAGGAAGGACTCTGGGCACTGTGGCTGTTCTAGAATTAGGTTAAGTGTATAAAATGTTCAATTATATGATAATTTGGTTAGGAAAGTGCACAAATATACTCCAAATATTGGTTATAAAACAATTTATAAAGTGTGAGAAGTAGTTTCAAATAGTGTCCTTCATTGTAATAAGTCATTTTGTATTTATTTTTAATTTCGTCTTACTCTGCGTCTCATTAAAGTAATTCAAATACCAACTTTTTTTTAACACAGTTTTAGCTAGAAGTATACTTATAAACTATAAATAGTCACTAAACCTTTACAAATAATTACAGATTACAAATTATTTAGGGTCAACTTGATATTTTATGCTTTTTGATTAACAAAGTTAAGGTAAAGTGATGAAATTTGGTATAACTTGGCTTTTATATGAAGCGTATAGAATGAAGTATTAATATTATAAATATTTCACATAAATATTATTAGTATCGATATTAATATTATTAGTATTAATATACGAAATAAAATTAATATATAATGATATTAATATTATTTGATAAATTTTTAATATTAATATCTCTACTACTTATAATACAAAGTGTCAGTCTGTATGCCGGTTGCTTAAGATCTCTGAAACAACTCAATTAACTGCGATACAGTTGTTTTTTACATCATGTAGATTTTTACCGGAAAGGTTTCAGGTTATTTATCAAACGAATAAAATCAAATAAAATCGATCTTTTTTAAAAATGTTGTCTTAAAACGCGTGATTAATGATGAATACTTCTATTGAATGTAAGGGAGTAGAAAGGAAATTTTTCCAGGGGGGCACTTGAAAGTTAATATGATAGAGTAAATTATTTTGGATGGTTTTTTTTAGTAATGCTTACTACACGTTTGTGTTATAAGCTTATGCACTAATTACACTAAGGTGTTTGGGATGAGGAAGGCTGATTTTATATGAAGTGTGCCCGCGTGTGCTTGTAGCTAGACTGAAAACTACTTAGGAAATACCACCCAGAGAACAAATTACCAGAAAAAAATTGATTATTTTAGAACCTAGTTTGAAACTTTGTAGACATTATAATTTTATTTAGAATATATAATTTGATTATTAATTAGTTGTTACGGGGGGAAAATTATATATACTCACTATGGAGAGAAAAATAAAATTACATTTTGAAGTCGAATTATGTGCATATAAATATTGTTGAAAGAGAGGTTTGAGGAAATCCAGGTATTCAGCCTACATAAGCTGCTGACTTCATTTCTGAGAACTGTCCTTTTAATTAAGCTAATCTTTCGCTTGCCAATTTATAAAATAAGATCTTACATTGTGATGTTATTTGCCATCCTACCTTGTATTTCCCTATTTTTTTTACTTTTGTGAACAATTTCATATTTAATTTCGCGTGAAATATTCGATGTTCACCAACTGGTTGCCGGCCTGACTAATGATACTGTTTACATATATTAAATAAATAAAAAGGACGGAAGGAACAACATAAAACATTGTTTTAATTTTAAATAATTTAAATAAGGAATTTTGATTTAAGGAAGAACACTTACCTTTTATTAAGCATATTAATTATCCTTTTAAGAAGTATGTTTGACTCTTGTATTTATTTTGAAAGTCGGCCATGTTTGTTTTAACGCATGTGCAATGCTATCAAACGAATGAGTAGACCTCGTGGTTTGGAAAGGAAGAAAAAATCAAGCGGGCTGTTCAAGTTTTGACAGAAGTGAAATAGACATTTAATTCTTTATTAAACATTATTCACATTCAATTGGCTATATTTAAATATTTATATTGAACCTACATTTCATTTTATTTTCTCCCTAGTCAATAGCCAACAAAGTATTTTCGTTATATATTAGCTTTCTCTTTGGACTTGGAAGTAAGAAGAGAACATTTTTTTTAAAATTTGATATATTGGAAGGTTTTTGGAGAGTAGATGGATCATCTTCCTAGTGGTGGTCTAACATGGAGCCCAATCGATGGGGCTCCCAATTAAAGTTATTTTATAGTGATTCAAAGGTGGTGGATTAAGGGGAAAGTAGCAAAAAAGGGAAGCTAAGTGTGTGTGTAAGAGCTAGAATATTTATGCTCATTTAAATTGGGGAAGAATTTGAAGTAAAACAAAGTTATGAAGATGGTGTTTCAGTATGGACTAATTATTCATGGGTGAGGTCAAACCAACCTTTCAACTTTCGATTATTGTAATCATCTCTTTTCTCTTTCCTATATAAATCAGAACTTATTTATTTCCAGAGAGACAGACTAATACATAGAATCAATTAACATTTTATTTTATGTCTAATTATTAATTTTATTGATTGTATCTATATTTATTTTTCTTCTTTTGGTTTCAAAAATACTGTGCTATACCTTATTAAATTAGAATTATAATTAACCGGAATTCCATAGGTAGGATTTGGATGTGGACAAAAGGGAAACAACAATAAATTCACAAAATTGCCAACAATTGTTATTCTATACATTTATTTTTGTTTGTAGCCTAAATTACATTTTTTCTCTTCAACAATCCATTTTTTTTATCTATATTGGTCATGGTTTTTAGCTTTGGATTTACCCAGTGGTCCCGAGGTTGAGAGTCGTCGTGCCACTGAGTGGATAGCTGAGGTAAATGGTTTTTTATTCTTATGACTATTATTTTCCCCCTAGATACTAGGGGTGGCGCCCAACAAAAAACACTAAGTGAATAGGTAAAGAGAATACAGATATTTTTCTCTTACACTGTTTGGAATGTACAGAGGCAAATAAATAGTTATATTTTTCCTGGGAAAGGTGTTATTATATATATTATTTTTATTTTTATTAGTACTGTATTTCATTACAACATTTGATAGTAAAAATGTTTGCCTACTTTTCTCGGAACCTAAAACTAGACTCATACCGAGATACATCTTTTGTTTCCCAATACATGTTTGATTGTGGGGAAAAAAAAATGTCGCCAGAGCTAATTTTACAATCGGAAGTTCTACAAGTTTCATCTAGAAGATGAATTTTAAACTAATATTTAACTAGTATTTGTTCAAAGGCATTTACATTAAACTTTAGTAAAAGTAAAAGTTGTACACCTTGTTAAATTCTTGGTATGTATAAGTGGACCCCCATTTAGGGTGCTCCAAAATATTACAGGGGGTTTCTGGACCCCCACGTTTTCTACGCCCTTGATTGAATGTATACTTATGTCGTCATCATCATCCACCCCCCATCCGTCCATTTGTGAGCCTAAGCTGTTAGAATAATCTGCGTCCGACGGTGCTTGCAAATATGACTGTGTGGGTTTGTAATTTACGATCAGCTGTTTTTTTGTTGTTTTTTTCACTGCACTAGCTTGCTCTATTACATTGATGTCTATAAGAAATGTTGAAAGATATTAAATACAGTTATGGTATTACTTAAGTGGGCCACCTCGGTACGTGAGAAAGTATCATTCGTGTTGGGCCTCATGTCTTCAAATGAAATGCTCTGTGCTGTTATCTTGAACAACAGCTTCCGTCTATGTCTAATCTTCTCCTCTTTACACTTACCCTACCAACCCATGCCAGGAGAAGCAACGGAATGGCAAACTATCTCAAGGTCAAGAGGAAGAATGCGTGGTTGATCGCCTACCCATTGCACAGTCCAGCCGTCAGTCTGTGTTTATCTTGTGATCTGATATTTTGCTAACTTGTGATTCTCATGAAAGGTTCACAAACAAGCACAATCATGGATTAGATGTCTTGAAACCTTATAATACGAATGGGTAATAGGACGCGATGCTAAATAAAAATTGTCTTGAAGAACACACAATTTTATACATGCCACTTTTTTTTAGGGAAACGTGAATATTAACTATACAATAATTAATCACGTGTAGACTAAATTTCTATCTGATAGCAGGGCGTCGGATCCGAGGAGTATAAGGGGTTCCAACCCACGGCCCTATGCCCCCAACCTCTCTTGGATTTATTTATTCTCTATGGGTAAAAAGTTTAGTAAATACTTATAAATAAGGAATATATCATAAAGAAATTCTCCAAATAGCTTCTAAAAGCATTCCCTTTTTTATTGAAAAATCAGGGATAATCTTCCCCCCTTCCGACCTCATCGTTGTTAATCAAACCAAAGAGGTTTTTTCTTTTAGAACCGCGTCTTACAGCCCGTTCGGGTTATACGCCTATGTAATAATTACGCTAATTGGTGACGTTTTCGCTTAGACCATGGGGCCACCGAAGCGGGTCAAATTGTTTAACCTTTACTATCAACTAAAATGAGATGGACTACACATTGTTATATCACCTACACTGGTTACGCCTACACAAAGCTATAGTATAAATAATAGGTTAAATGCTCATGTGCAACTTATTTTCAACAATTAATTAATTTAAATTTTAGGTGCCTAATCAGGCTATCAGTAATTTCCACTGATTATTCTAGCTGACAGGGGAAGAGTAAGGAAAGTGTTGATGAAATGTACCCGTATTTGTTTAGAGAAGAGCTATGGATTAACTACCCTTAGTAAACCTGGCCGGGATTCAAACCCCGAACTCCTTGTCGCTGGCAATCTTGTCTAGCTTGATCTTTACAATTTAAATAATTAAATTAACTAAGAAATTATTAAAAACAATAAGAAATAAACAATTTTATTAATGTTGAAACACAATGCCAGTTTCATATAATACACACACACACATTTGCGGGTCCAGAAAAAAAATGACAGGTGGGCATCATGATAATATATTATTATTATTATTATTACATTGCTACCTTACATCCTCTATAAATCCTGTATCTGTATGTTAAAATTATTATCTTTAAGAGTCTGAATGAACTATGATCTAAGTTCTCATGTGTGTTTTCTATCAACCATGTTTAGAACCTCTTCAAGGAGTATTTCAATACTTTTATCTAGACTGAGCAATGAGCCTGGCCAAACCATTGAGTATTCCCTGACCCATTGTTGATCTCAAGTAGTTTTTAATTATTTTCAACGAACTATAAGATCGTTCGGCTGTTGAAGTAGTAACTGGTATCACACAATTTTCAATTGGCACTCGATGTTAGGAAACATTGACAAAAATCAGTAAGTTTCCATTGGCGTATCGACTCTTAAGGATTTCTGCATCAAGAATTCCCGTCATAGTTTCAATTCCCCTTGAAGTACCCCGATAGTGGAGGAAAACACAATATCTATTGGTTTTTGCTGCATCGAGTATCTCTTAATATGTTAACAATTACTATGATTATAGCTAGAGAACATTTAAAGGATTTCTGTATATTTTCCGAAAATTGACAAGGGGAGCGCGTGCCCCGGTGCCACGCCTCTGACTCCACCACTGCACACACAAACACACACGCACACACACACACACATATATATATATATATATATATATATATACTGTAGAGCTACAATCATCGTGCTCACCAAATATCAGGTTCATTATCAGTAAATAAAATAAAAAATAAAATACTGAACTGTAAAATTAATATTTTCAAATTACATTACTACCGTACACATGTATATTAAGTATCAACTTAATTTATACATAAATACACTACTGTAGGCCTACTTTATGATTCAAGTTAATTGTATTATTGTTTACAGTATCAATAAGTTTAAACTTAAGGCATTTTTTAACTACAGTAGAGTAAGTTCTGAGTTTTCTTTCGAAATATTGCCTTAATTAAAGATTATATATATCAATCTTCCATATACCGAAATTCTAAATAAGATCTAAGTTTTGGTGTATCCCCTTAGCCGTTTATATAGGCCTGTATCAAAATACAATTTTATATATAGATTTTTTCCAAGACAAATCGGGAATCTACCCCTGAAATTACATTGTTATAAGAAATCCAAAGGAGAAAAAATAGAATCATTTGTTTACACAAAATACGTAAAAGCATAGTAATACTAGAAAAATATGATGGTTTTCGAAGTAAGATATGATAAACACATTTTTTCTGGATAATGCTTGATTATTTATATAACCATAACTTGTACATAGTGTGATACATACTTACTTATTTATAAGAAAAAATTAGTTGATTAGAAAGTGTTTTTCTAAATACAATATAATACACAATAAGCACGTATGAATAAATGGTACGGCACAATCATACTTTGCTTTCTTATAGTCTATTATTGAAAAATCGGTCATCAGTTAACTAGTCATAAATGACTTTTTATTTTAAAAAAACAAGTACACTGTTGTATTTGTAATTTGAAACATTCCTAAGATATCTATTTGGACCCACATAGTTGAAATCTTTTTAAATATTTCCAATTTTTGAAAAATCTTTTCAACAGTTAATTAACTTTTTTAAATATAGGCCTATGTTAAGTTTATGATATAATCTTTCTGTGAAAAAAAGTTGGTAGTACAAGTGTCTTTTAACAAAAATGCGAGTTGTCTATTAATCTAAACATCTTTGTAACCTGAACAGGTAGTAAGACACTTTGATAATAATCTAAACATCACCTTCCATGTATTAGATTGGCACATATTCTTTACTGACTTCCACCAAAAAGAAAGTATTGTTATCAAAAACAAAATCGAGCTCAATATTTTTATAGATATCAATGTTTCATGACCCCCTGAAAAAGAAAAGTAATTTTTGAGACGCTGCCTGTCTGTGCTCTGTCTGTATCTCGAACTAGAGCCTAACCTATTCCATTGATCTATATCAAATGTTGTATTAGGGTTTTCATAAAGACGCCCCCCCCCCCAAAGGATTTTGTAATTAGATATATAACACTAAAATTAAGGGTAGTTTACTGAAGGGTAACATGGTTAAATAAAACTGTTTGTTAGAAATTTGTTTTAACGATTTTGATTATAGTTAGTATCTACGCACCGTTTACCATTACTAACGAGATGGCAACATTCATTTACACATGGAAATGACTTTGAAGGTACTTTACAGAAGCAAATTTATCATATTTCAACTATGCGAGAAACAATAAATTCTTATTACAAAATTGTAGTATGAATAAAATTACAAAACATATGTTTGAAATCGTTTTTTATAAAACCATTTTGTTTTTTAAAAATTAGCAAATATATTTTTTAAATCTTAATCTGTGAAATTTGCGGTGCACTTTGGTGAACAGAGATGCTACTTTTTTCTTAAATATGTTTTTGTGAGAAGGTTATAACTCTACTTAACTCAGACCTCTGTTTTATACTACGTGGATATTAAAAAACATCGACCAAACAGGAATTGTAATCAGTAGTGTGTCCATAGGTAGCTGGGTAATATATTTAAGTACAGTGTCTAGGTGATTTGGTAAACAATACTAGTAATATGAAAGTTTATTTTTAACAATGAGAACAGATTAAGTCACTCAAGTTTTAGATATCGTTAAGTGCATTTTAGAGTTAGCTTACAACATAAAGTTGACTAAATATTTTTTTCAAATATTTTATATACAAAAATAAATTATATTTAGAACCTACTTTCCTTTTACTTCACAAACGGTACTATTTCATTTTAGGTCATTTCTTCTGACACGTGTAGCCACTTGTGTTGGTTCTCTGGTTGGCATATTTCGTGTAAAGCGAGTATTTCTCAGTTCCGGTAGAAGGCAATCCATATAGAAACGGTTTAATTTGTCTACCATTTTGCTACTCCAGAAACTATCTTGTTTCTATATCTTCTGCACTAACATACCTAATGGGGTCCATAGTGTAAAAACACAATGATGTCGTTTGGTTATGTGTAGCTGACCTTGCACTTGGTACATATAAGGATGAACCTCCTTCAGGTACAAATTTCCATCTTTTATGGTACAAAAGCTCACTTTCTTCTCTATAACTTTGTCTTCAGGTGTGAGGTTAGCTGCTACTGCTGGATATCTCCCTTCAAAAATACCATCTTCATCCACCAGGCCATCAGGTATAACTGCAAGCCACGGAAGGATATCATCCACAAACAAACCCGAAGGCAAATTAGAGTATTCAAAACTTTTCAAGCTGTGCTATTGATATCGGCTCTTTCTCAATGCCATATTTGGTTGCTTTAGACCCTGAAAAATAATTATACAGTAGAGAAATGATAGTTATTGTACAAGGAGTTGATGGTCGTATTCTACAAATTTTTCCAAAATTATATGCAGTCAGGCGTTCACTGTACCATATCTAAGAATTTAATTGGGTGATGGTTAAGTTTTGAAGATTATGTCTCTGTTCATCATTTAAATGTTAGTTAGCCAAGATACCATTTTTCTTTTCTTCAAATTGAACAGAATCAATGACTTTAATCGTTTCCTTTTCCTGAACATTCCCATAGTTTTTGTCAGGGGCAGAAAATTCAAGTTTTCTGCGTTAATTAGACTAAGGATTAGATTTTATTCTTAAACGCCTTTTCTCAGCCAATCTTGGTTTCTGTTCGTCATCTTTCTTTAAGAACAAACCAGAGCTGTTGTTGGTAATGTGTTCATTTATCCATCTCAACGCGTTTCCTTTTGTATTATGTGAAATTACAGTTATTTCACTTCTCATTTGGTAACTTCCTCGCAGGGAAAAGTTTACTCTCTTACCACCAATAAACTTGCATAATATACTATTAAAGTTCTCCGCTATGTTGGTGGTGTTGTTGTGAATTAGTCTTCCATCATGATGAACTACTAAATTTTAGCAGCCATGATTTCATCCCACATGCCTAAATTTTCTGATTCAGAAACTAGATTTTCTTCTCCTTCTTTTGAACCTTTACAGAAGTAGTTCCACTTTAAGCAATTTGAATGGTCACCAAAAACATGATGGGGTCCTTTATGAATGTCTTTACAAAGCTCTGCCACACGAAGATGATGAGGTAGATCTGTTTGTGGAGCTCTGTATCTTATGGCTGCTGTTATTGCTGAACGAAGACGCAAGAGTCTATTTGAAATAGCCTTGCGTGCAGTTGAGGGAACTGGTCCAGCATAAGTTTTTGTTTTTGCTGCGATTTCCCGCAGTCTACGTAAATAGTTTCTTAGAATGGGATTGGTACATTCTATTTTTGTAATACAAAAATGTGCCTCATATAGTTTTGCTTTTGCAAGTTTCCACGTAACACTGTCACCATCGCCTTAAAATATTAAGAGCTAGTTTCATTAGAGTGGTTTTATTAAATAATTATAATTTTACATGTTGTATACAAGTTCTATATATGTTCATTACTCATTACTTATGTAATAAATTAAGAAGTAGAACTACGCAAGTATTATTTCCCAACTCTTTGTAATAAAATCACCCTTTATTTAAATATTTTGTACTTGATTTTTAAATTTAAAGCGATGTTAAGTGATATTAATTTTGGTAAGATGAGGATAGGTTGGGATTGTCACAATAATTGGGTTTTGAACAAGATTCATTAAGGTATTTTTTGGTAAAGATATATAACAAAATACTACACTTCCAATAAGCAATGTTTGAAATACACGAGGATAAAATTAAATAATGTGGTTCAAATTAGCAATGTTTGTGTAAAAAGTGAAAATGAAAACACCTTATATGAAAATAATACGTACATACCTTACGGAATTCCTTACCTATAAACTTATGATATTTCAAATTGTGCATAGAAACACTTTTTTTAAACCCTTCGACTATTATATCAGCCTCCATTGCTGTGGAAGATTTATTCCGATTTCTTAAACACAAATGTTCATTAAGAACTTCATTCTTTGTTTGTTCGTGTGCACATATACAGCAGTAAGAGTTCCTTACAATTAAGAAAATTACTTTTTCCATTCTTTTCCCGACTATGCAAGCCTAAAAATGATTTATTTAATCATGTATACAAACAAATTTATTTAAACACATGCCAATTATGACACTCATATAAAAGTGTAAACATAACAATGTTTGTATAATACTTACCACACCGGAAAAAGCGTTGTAATTTGTATCAAAGGAACGCTTGCACCATGCACCGTCTGACACTACAGTGAGAGGAATCCCATCCGCACCTATCTCTCCTGCTGCAAGAGCAAGTTCAGCTTCTTCTTTAGCAGCGGCTTGCCTTCTTTCCCAGGCAACATCATGGATCACAGAAGATAATTTCTTTCGGTACCTATTAAATGCTTCCTTCGACATGTATGGCATATATAATATTGAGGTAGTGTCTTTCATCCGTGTATAGCTTTGTCCTTTCGCTATCATGCTGCTGACCCACACTGTATTTATTCTCATATACTTCTGTGGTTTTTCAGGGTTCTATGAATGTAGATTAGTTCTAAATCCTTGCACTGAAAAGTATAGCTACTCTCCATTCCTTACCTTTGTTCTTTGAGCATTACCATGTTGGTAAAAGAGCAACCAAATATATCAATGTGGCTACTCATACGTTTAATTTCACTAAACAAATGAGCAACATCAAAAATTCTCCCGCCATAAATTCTTGCTATGGGGATCTAAATTCAGTAACTAACTGCCCTGACCTTATGCAGATTTTCTCAGTAGGAGATAGAGGTAGGGGCATGACACCTTCTAAACAGCCAAAAATATTCTTATCAAATGTATCTATTACATTTTTTACTTCAGAGCTTGTTATGGCAGTACTAAGCGCAGATAATTTTGAGTAGCCAGTCGTATCTAGCTTAGACCATTTTGAGCAACCAGGTGTATCTAGTTTAGATCATTTTGTGTAGTCAGGTGTACCTTCTTGCTGTTCATTTAAATTATACCTAGGTAAAACCCTATCGTTCTCTAAATTTATTTCCTCAATTGAATATTATAAAGTGCCGTAAATGTTTTTGGAGAACTCCTAGAAAATAATTGTTTAACGTCAATCCAAAAGTTTATAAATAGTTCACATCCACGAAAAAAAGAACTAGCTTAAAGTAGGATAGAAATTATTGTTAGCTATAGGTTGTGTGATGTAGTACATTGTGCTCCCAAAGGCTTAGTTGTGCAAAAAAAAAAAAATTAACTACAGATAGTGACAAGGCAGTTACCGTAATGTGATTACAAAAGTTGGGACAGTGATTCTTAACCAGGGATCTATGAGCCCGTGTCCGGGGTTCCACGAGAATTTCCAACATTTGCCAATATTTTTTGGATAGTGTGGAAATATATAGATATAGCTCGTGTATCTGAGGAAGATAAAGAGAATAGTACCGATTGTAATGTTAAAAGTGAGGTTGGTAAGAAAAGTAATAACCCAAGTTAAAGTACCGGTGAGAATAATTAGTAGATAGAAAAGGTAATAAATACTCCAGAATTATTTTATTCAAAAGTATTAATTCATTATTATTATTATTTAACAACCCTAACTATCTACATGTCTATTTTATTATTTACCCTTGTCGTACCTAATTTGTGTTTCCCCGAGATTTTATGAAATATTTTAAGGGTTCTTCTAAAGATAAAAGGTTGGGAATCACTGGGTTAGGGACGCTTTCCCACGTAGGAGGCCTAAATATGTACTAATATTGGATGCCTTAGCCAGATATTTTGCGTTCAACTTGGTTTAATTTTGGGGAGACTTCAATTCGATCTAGAATATATACGAATAATTTGGATATATTGAAGGGGGTGCTAATAGAAATGAGAATATATAATAAGAGGGCGGGGAGAGGGGTGTTGGATGAAGGGGGTATTGTATTTTTTTTAGAGCCCAAAAGCAATTATAATGTATTACTTCATCAACAAGTGGGGGTAGTTAGAGATATTTACTTTAGTTTACTATTGTTTAAACAGTAAACAAGATAGTGTTACATTATTTGCCAAATTAGAAAAAATCGTAATGAAGGATAACTCCAAATAGTTTCTGAAAGCAACCAATTTCCAAAAGTATGTCGGTGGAAGCACACTTCAAATATTTTCTAGAGCAGGGGCGCACACAGAAACTCTTATAAAGGAGGGTACACAGTATTGAAGTTACAGTCAATAGTAAATCCAATCTATTACTTATATAAGACTCATAATATAAACAAAATACTTCATGACGCTATACAGACTAGAGAGCGTTAAATCCAGTTGGGCATGTCTCAAACTCAGACGTGGATTCAAGGGGGTGGGGGTTGAGAAGTTATAATTCCCCCCTTTTGAGATATTTTTCAAAAACTAAAATGTCGGAATGAAGGGTGCTCTGCTCCTCTGCAGACATACGTCCTATGTGTTCAAACAAAACATGTTTCACCCCGTTTGCCCCAAATACTGGCTTTCCCATACGCTCCCCTCCTATTTTACCGATACTTTGTGTAATAAACAGCGTGTTATTTACTATTGATTTTGTTTCCATATTTTTACTAAAATATAGTAACTTTATTTAGGCATCTTTATATTTAACAGTTCAGTTTTATATTAATTTAAAAATTATAATAACAAACGAAATTAAAGCTGGCAACCAAATCCAAGGTTACATATTATTATAACCAATATAAATTTAGTCAGAAACTATTAGGTATAAACTATACTTAAAATGCACCATTTTGAACCTTAGAATTACAATTTTTCTCCGGTGGGGAAAGAACCCTAGGGCACGGACCACCATTATGGTTCCTACTGGTATGTCTTTTGTGATGCAGGCACCTGCCCCCCTCCCCCCTATAATATAATCTTTGATACGACACTTCTCACACTGTATTGAGATATTGAGTTATTTTAAACCACTGCTTTAAGGTGATTTAACATTGCCAAATCATTACTTTGTATTTAATATTTTATTTATCCTTCATTTTCTTCGTGGGGGGCTTGGACCCACTGGATCCCCTTCGTGTGTGCGGCCTTGTTCTACAGGCATCTTATTTTTAAAATTTGCTGGGAGAGGGTCCCTCCAAATATATTTCAGGTACAAATAATTTAAAAAATCTAGTTGACGACACCAAATTTATTCTAAAAGCATCCAATTTTCAAAAATGTCTAGGTGAGTATCATTTCAAATAGCATTTAAAGAGATACATTTTAAAAAAGTTATAGAAGACCACCTTAAATAGTTTATAGAGGCATCTATTTTTATTTTTCAATTAAGTTCGAGGACCACACCAAATGGCTTCTAGAAGTATCTGAACTTTTAAAAAAAATAAAAAATTGGAGGAGAATTCTCCAAATAGCTTGAAAATAATCTGTTTTTCTAAATTTTGGGAGGAGGAAATCTCCAAATAACTTTTAGTGACATCCAAGCTTCAAACATTTATCGTGAAAAGGGGTAGAGTAAGGGAGGAAGTGAAGAAGAGAAGAACACTTCTCAAAAATCTTCCTTATTAATTGTACCCCCCCCTCCTTTCTACAAAAATAACGTTCCACCACCAGTGGTAACAACCAATCCGTGCAACTGGTACAAAATGATGGTGCACCCCTAAACATTTTTTTTTAAATTTACCTATTAATGCCAATCAGAGAATTTACGGCCAAGAGGTTTAGAAGGGTTAAAGTTGAGAAATAATATTTTATAGATAAATTTTCATAAATAAGGGCTAGACTTTAATTTTTTGTAATACAGTAGTGATGAATTTTTATTAAACTAGATATATATTTACTATTCATAAAAATAGAGCCTAAAATACGTTCCTAAAATTTTACTATAGACAGGGGTGGACTGAGGTGCAGATGAATAAGCGGATGCTTGGGGTGCCAGTGGCTGTGGTGGAACTTAGTAGCTTGCAATAACTATAGCAAATACTATTTTTATAGTACTTATATTTATATAAAATTTATTATGTGAATGTATATACAAATACATCATTGGATGTAATTCTTGTATTGTAAATTCTAAGTAAGCCTTTAGGGTGTAAGTTATATAATGTACCTAATACTTTTTTTTGTTATGGTACGCAATTAGTTATAACTCGTGTCAAAACTTTATAGTTCGTTTCTTAACTATTCATATAAATAATTTCCAGTGTAATGGATAGTATGGTATTGTTTACAACTTTATTAAATTATTGCAGACGTCAACAAAGACCCAAGGTTTTATTTCATCATCACCACGATGCTAGGAGGGTGGGGTGGGATGGGGGGTGGCAGAATTATTCTCCGCTTGTGACAATACCCTTAGTCTGCCCCTGACTATAGATATCTCCTTTACCAAAATCACCCCAATTTATGAAAGTAGGCTGATAGTATTTTATATAAGAACCCTATTGTTATTATAAATATATTAGTAGGCCTAACAATTAGCACAGAAAAGTCAACAAACCTAAAAACTTCCCCCCTTCCCCACACTCAGACCACACAAACATAGATATTCTATATTAGTGGTTCCCATCCTTTTCCAGGTCACAGACCCCCTCAAGCCAATGATAATTCACCGCAGCCCCCCAACCTCCCCAGCCATACAATCTGAAATAAAAACACTTACACATTTACAGTATTCTACGTAACCAATTATATATACAAATATTGTCGAACGGGAAAAATGAGATTTTTAAGAAAATTGTGAATAGCGTATATTTCTTATATGATATGAAAATTCAAATAAAATATAACTTAAAAAACCTAGGGCCTATATGTGTTTTGCGGGCCCCAACAGGTGCCTTCACAGATCCCTAGGGACCCACGAACCCAGGTTGTGAACCTCTTATCACATTCAATCTCCGAGTGTGGTACAGTTATTAGAATTTTGTCAAATATGAAGTATGGAGATTATTACTAAATTGGACAAGGAGTCAGGGTTATTTTGGATCATGAAAATGAACTAAATTCCTCATGTATCTAGTTATGTTCACACAAAACTATTTGCTCCCAAAAATTGATAATGGATAAACATATTAATGTACTTTTTATACCCCAAACCAAGCTGACTAATCTCCAAACTTATTGGTACCATAGCTTTGTCTTTAAGTTGTGTTGAATACAACGCTGTGTACATTTCAATGGAAGTGCAATGAGAAGGGTTTACGCTGTCCCTACAATCAACTTTGTCCTCTCTGCCTGAAGAGAGGAAGACACCTTGTCTGAAAAAAAGTTATCTAATTTATTGTTATCTATAATTAGCTTTTTTTATGGCCTACTGTAGGTATGCCATGACAAAATGTGTTCTAATTTGAGTTAACCGTTTCTTATAGAACATTTGTGTTCATCCTAATTATTATTATTATTATCATTAATATTATTATTATTAAAATAAAGCTTAAATATATACTTATACTTACTTTGTTCTATAAAATAAATGTTTCCCCGGTTTTATTACTGTTTTTGTTTGTGTGGCGAGCACAAAGTCATAATTTGTTTTTATCTCTCTTGTGTTTGTCTTATTTATGTGTCACGTAATCCATTTAAAAAAATAAACAAGAATATGTATCACAAGCAACTAAATAAAAAATATATAATTGAAAGTATTTCAAACTTAATAGAAAACTAATTAATTACTGTGCCAGATATTATTCGAGCCTTAATTATATTAAATGATCAGATTATATATATATTTTTAAATATCAAAAAAGATGCAGAATCAATCAACCCTACTTTGAGCCAACAGAAAGTGTGGTACGCAAGATCTATGTCAAGCCCGGGGTAGAGAGGAGACGGAAAGGACTTGAGCATCATTCTTTCATACCACCCAGTAGTAAATTAAAAGAGCGCATGCGCACAGAAGAGGAGGAATATGTATCTGGTTTATCTTCTTTTACTCTCTTCCGAGCAAGTGAGTGGCGTGGTGGCGACACTATCCAGTATGAAACGTACTTCTTTGAATCTTCTAAGCTACAAAATTAATCCTTAAATAGCTTAAATTTTTTTGTCGAGAGTCTATAAAAAATTACGGTCTTTGTTAGAGGAAGGCTTAATTTAGGGCAATGTTACATCGGGCCTAGTCTCATAGTTACATAAACATGCTTAAAATGTCATTTGAAATGTGCTAATGTTACATTAACGATTTTATTTCTCTTATTAAAACTAAAAATATAGAGTTGTTAAGCAAACACAGCCATGTTGTAATCTTTTGACTTCATTTTGGCATGAACCATATTTTAAAATAACGCATCACTGATTAAATATGACGGGATTTCTGATTATCTTCACGGCAACTTCTCGCCTACAAAAGTGGCCCCCTTAGGAGCTCGTGACAGAATAAAATTTTGCAAGAATGTTTAAGCCAATCCCCAGACTGAACTCCAGGTGGTCCTACATGGGTATTAACCCCAGTACCCCGGGTTCAACGTAGGTCCCTCCGCCCTTGCACTTGGTGATCCAGCGTCCTAACCTACGTATCTCCCAAAATGGGCAGTTCGATGGTGATTAGTCAACCATGTTGGCTCCCAAACACTACTATTTATCCTGGCTTCTAGCCTGATTTACCATAAGGAATGCTGACACTCTGTTTATGTTGTTATCGCATTTGTTATATTGTTTACTAACTAATCAAAACACCTTGCGATACTCATGTTGTCTGTCACAATCCACAACAAAACAGATGTTAAACAAACAAACACCTCATTTATGCCATATCGATTACAATTAATTATTTTTCTGTATAATTAATTTATTGACAAAATAATTACAGAATACATTCAATGGTAAATTCAAAATAAATTATATTTTAGTATAATGGGTTGATTTAAATTCACATATCCTTATAAAATATATTGTATACGTTCACTTGTAAATAAATGAAAAACTACTCAATAAATTGGGGTTTTTATATAGTATTTAATTACTATAGTAAAGCTATAAGCTACAAAACCTATACCTTTAAGGAGCAGAGCAGTGACGTTAAAGGAAATACCATTGTTTTATGTGATCTGGTTACGACCTATTTTTCTCTCTCTTATAGATGTAGAAAGTATAATATGTAGAGCTTGCATTGTACTTCAAAAACTTTAAGATTACAAAGTAGAAGAAAAACTATATTTGGGGGTACGCGAACAAAAAGGGCTGAATAACAATGTACTGATGGTGAGGAGATCAGGGTTCAAAACCAGGTCAGATGTACGAGAGTGTTTTTTTTTCAAAATGGTTATCCACGCTACCTCCAGGAGATTTCAGGTACTTTTACTTTAAAATTCCAAATTACTTATCCCTAACCAATCAGTATAATTATTAGTACATAGACGTACAACTCAAAAGGTTGGTTGTATTCCATTCTAAAGAAAAATACTATTTTAGAAAATCAATATAATCACACCCAACTGACATTCTTAGTATACGGTTGCTAATGGTTTGGTAAATTCTAAAAAATCCACACACGGAAGTGGAGATAGAGATCGAGAGAGAATGGGAAAACTACATTAATACATCATAAGTGCTGCTCCCCTACCACGGTAGCCAGCGTAACTCATAAAGGTTTGAGTTTAAACCTCTCCATCACCATTAATTAAGTTTATTGTGAGTCAGACTCCTTAGACCAAATCTGTTTCGGTAAGGACTCATCTTCTTCCAACAGGTTACGTTTATTAACAATGTTTCCTGAATTTGTATTTGGAAAGGACGTGATATGCGGGTTACATGTCAAGTCAATTTGTCTTTAATATCTCATTCCACAGTTTCGGGAAACTCCGTGGTAGAAAAGCGCTAAAAAAATCACTATTTATATATCTAATACATATATATATCATATTATTTACTTACTAATAAATGGATGAGGCCACGGGCCTACTCAATATTATGTTCACACTTTTGTATCTTTATCTAAAAATTGAGCCAAGAATTTTAGCTAAGAGCTAACGTTAAAGATACGTGCTTGGTAAGAGAAATACAGACATTTTAGTGATACACATAAACTGAAACCAGATTATCTCTAATCATTGCTTCATTTATTTTTCTAATAATTACTGTTCAATAGTCTAATTGAGTAATGTGTTAATAAGTGATCTTTAATGATTGTAAATCATAATATAATTAGTACAGATATGTTTGTAGAAATGAAACCAAATAAAATGTAACTAAACTACGTGTACACGTTTATTAATATAAGACTGGTTTAATTTGAATACAAATTAATTTAATAAAGTATAGGGTGTTCTAGGAACTTTTAAGCACCAATTATTTATATCACATTAATTAAAAACTAATTTGGGAAGACATATCACTTTGTCACCCGAACATTAATTCATCACTGGTAAAAGAAAAAACATAATTCCAAAATTTATATTTGTTTTGGTGGGTGGCCAATAAAAACCCAAACGCTCTAATTAAATTTAAAAAAATGCTATTGACTGATCAAACGTAATTAAGTATTTTAATACCACGTGAGTGAAGAAATAAGACCAATTTAAAATTGTAGGTTCACTTTTGAATTTGGAATGGGCTTTGAAAATGCAGAGTTATTTGTCTGGTAGCCATATTTATTTTTAGAAATAACTGTATATAAAATCCATCCAATAATTATGTCATATTCATATTAAATAAAAGAGGAGAAGTAAAGTAGAAAGAGGAAAAATAATAAAGGGAGGAAAAAGGAACCAATTACTACTTATTAGAACTAAGTTACGTTTGTTGCTAATTTAAGGTAACCGAACTACACCAAATCAAATAATACCTAAAATATATTTAGTTTCATCTTAAAAATTAGAGAAAGTATTCATATAAAAATTATATGTTTGTTCAAACACATAAATACATTTTAATTTTAACAACCCACTTCAGTGGCTTCATGGTCTAAGGTGTAATTCTTAACGTAGATTAAACTGCAGATGACGGTGATATCTAAGTACGAATCTCGATTCACTTTAATGAGGTTTATTTTCAAAATTGTTTTCCACACTCTCTATGCAAATGTGGGTACACTTCCTCTAAATATAACCTTTATAATCCCTAAGACAGTAAGTGTGATATGTAGAGAAGTGTATAACACAAACGGGTATTAATATTATACTTCACTTCAAACTAATACTGAAGTACAAATGATTTTACAAAACATCGAATTAAAATAAAAACAACTTTAGGAACAAATTGTTGGTGGTATCAAGACATATAATACAGAGACGTATAAAATAAAAAAGCAAAACGCAGGGTATTTACTAATTTTGGTAATATGCCTCTTCTAAAAGGTCTTTTTAAACCCCCAAATAATTTTATTCAGGGTAGTTCACAACTTTCTGTATAAAATTTAATGGAATGTAAGGGACCCTAAAACCCACTTGTTTTTGTTAATGAATGTATGTCCGAAGACGTCACCCTTTGGTTCTCGAGGGTGCTGTTGGTACATGAATGAAAAGGCAACGTTGACGCATTAATTGCAGTAAATTTTTAAAAATTCTTCAGCCCTTTGCGCTAGATGCATGTCATCCATCTCAGAATCTAAAAGATGCTCCGTGCTACTTGTGCGAGGTCCGCGTCACGAATGAGAACGGCTAAAAAGAGCCGTTTGATGTGCCCACTCCCAAACGGCACCCTCTAGCACCAGAGGATGAGACTTTGCAAACATTCATTCACTAACCAAAAAAGTTATGTTTTAGTGTTTCCTATTTCCAAATAAAGTTTGTAGAGAGAGAGAGTTTCGAATCACATTATATAGTAGGATTCCGGTAGGAAAAAATATCTTTAAAAACGGACTTTTTACAAAAATCGGTGTACACTTTCTTTCCTTTACATGGGAATTTACATACATCATTTATTATATTTTAACTTTAGTATCGGCCAATGCACATGTGCACAGCTTTTGGCATTTATAAATTGTAAATACTACTCAATGATGAAATTACTTGCGCTAGCGTTGTTCAATTAGAAATATTATTTTTCTTAACTTCGAAAATAAGTACTTTTGGGAGAACTTAATTAAAAACCTATACATAAAGGTGAGCTATCACCTGTTCTTGGGGGAATCAGGACACAAACCCAAGAAACAGTACTGTCCTGCAAAAAACAGTGCATATGGTCACCCTAGTCAAATTAACACACAATTAGCAGGCTAAGAAAAGTTTGAATAGCAAAACCAGATACGAAACATCCACTGATATTGATAAAAAGGTAACGAGGATACTTAGTGACCTCCTTAATATTTGTGGAGAGTAACTAGGATAAAAAATGTGTACCATGGGCGTTGGTCCCAACCACAGGGGCTGACCAAATATTTTTTAAATCTCAGCTTTGATCATGGTCATTACACCTTTTTGACGATGTTTTTACACTTTATGAGCTATATGATCCTAGTATCATTTCAGCTACTCATTTAATGTTTGCGTATAACCCGAACGGGTAGTAAGACGCGGTGCTAATAATAATTTAATGTTCATGTTGTGCAGAGTGTGAGAAATTCGGAGTTCACGTCAATAGCTATAATCCTAAGCTATAATAGTCTCATCCATGGTAAGTGCATACTAAGCCTAACTATCAACGATGGTCCCACCAATTTCAGTGGCCACGTGGTCTAACGCGTTAGTCTCGCGTTGGACTAGACTTCTGAAGACGGGGAGGTTGGGGTTCGATCCAGTACGGGTGCACTGAAGGTGGTTTTCATAAAATGGTTTACCACTCTCCCTCCACAAAATAAAGGGTGTACTTCCTCTCAATTAAACCTTCCTAATACTTAACTCATTAGCATAATTAGTACATAGGCGTATATCCCGAATGGGTAGTAAGGCGTGGGGCTAAAAATTCCAAAATAAGGTACCAAGCATCATTGTCTCAATTTACTAGACTTCAGATGCCAAGAATAACGGGAATCGAATTGAGGACAGGTGTACTGAGGGTGGATTTCCTAATTGGTTTCCCCTATGCACCACACAAATGTGGGTACACTTCATCTAAATTCAAACTTCCTCATTCCTAACCCATTAAACTAATTATAAAACATGTGTGTAAATTGAGCAGGTAGTAAGACGCCGTGCTAAAAGAAAAGTGAAATAATTGACAATTTATCTCTCACATACCATATTACTAAGAGTTAGGCCTATAAATTATAAATCAAGGTTAATATTAAAGCTAATGATATTGTGTGTTTGTTAACTGAATGTTTTAAAATTAAATGTAGTATTGAAAACTAATATTTCATATTTCAATTAAACTTAAACCTTGATAACACTAACACTAACATTTAACAACGCAATTAAATAATGAATCAATTCCACTCCAACGGAAGTGGTCGAGATAAATGATGTCCTTCAACGTAGTCATCACTCGTGTAGCCCAATCAATCTTCCGTCCATTATAAATTGATTAACGAAAACATAGAAAAGATCCTCTCCTCTTATCCACACCAATCCCGAACAGACCCTCTAAATCTCCCAACCATTGTAAACAAAATTACTTCCCGTTAAGCTACGTCATGGGTTTGAAAAAGACCAAGTGAAGAGTTCACCAATTAATACCATTTTTTATAATAAGACTAATTGAAGCAAATCAGTCGATGGAACAATTCACAAATCCCATCAAGGATGACATTCAGAATGGCTGGGCAGTTCGATTGATGAGGCGGTTGGGGTGAAAGGTGGCGTTAAGGGGGAGGGCATAAGGGGGTGTACTATATGCTCGACGTGGTATTCTATCTACCCCCACCCCTCACCCCTTTCCTATCACTCGGCACATTCCCACAGACACCTCCAAAACCTTTCAATGCGGTGCATGTGCTACCGACTGGTAAGGGGAGGGAAGGACGGAGGGAGGGAGACGTCAATACACTCGGACATTTTCTCGGTCAAAATTGTAGTTTGAGGGACATTAATTTGGCTCTCCAAATTAGGTAATTTAATTTTGTTCTATTCCCCCCCCCCTACTTTATCTCCCATCATTAATAAAAGGAACAAATGTACCATCTTCTAACTGGAGATGAGAATAGTAATTGGAGGAGTTAGATTCATGAGAGTATGGAGGTCATTAAATGCGTGATGTCTTTTTTTCCCTAATTTAAATAACTTTTAAAATTAATTTGACAAATACATTTTAATATCTAATAAAGAAAAGTCATATCATACAAGAATGAGTAAATGTTTTATAGCATTAATTTAACAAAATAATGTTTCTTAAAATAAAAAAATCTCTTAAACAAATGTTTAAAAAATCTTAAGTAGATATATGTATATACATATTGATATACCATCACTACAGACTATTATCATTTTGTTTGAAGTATTTTTAACTAATAGATTATGTTATATTCAGTTATCAGGACTATTCCTGTGGATAGCCATCAGTTTGTGACACATGGAAATAACACAATTAGTGTTTAGGATAAACTATTTATAAAAAAATCTGGTGAAGTTATAGGGTTTCAAAATTCACAATATCAAATTTATTTTCAGTATGGTAAACAAAGGTTTGGTCTGCACCTTTTCCTTTAACTGGCCCATTGCATTACTTTGTGTTTCTAAAGTTAGTGCACCGCGTAGTTTGGCGAGTAACCATAATAATAATGATAATAATAATTATTATTATTATTAGCACCGCGTGTTACTACCCGTTCGGGTTATACGCACTTACGCTAATGTGTAATGGTAGGATGATTGTGAGATGAAATGAAGGACCTACAGTTTAACGTGTAATCCGAACCACGGTGGAGGCCTGGCATTCCCCACATTCACAAGATGTCTTGTCAGAGGTGAAGAAAGGGTTTGGTAATCAGATAAATCTGTGCCGGGACCGAGGATTGAACACTGGACCCCCAGCACAGAAGTCCGACACCTTACCCCTAGACCACCAGGTCACCTAAAACGTAACCATTTCTTTTCCTAGCTGAAACAGTGAAGGGAAAGACGAGAGGAGCAAGCTTACGAGTTTTAGAAATTAGTTTATCGGAAGATAAGTTTTAATCAACAATAAATAAAAACATTAAAACAAGTTAACAACAAATATAAGTGAGTTTAATCTCGGTTTGTAATTATTAGGGAACATAATGTAGGCACAGTAGCCTTAAGCACATAGAAACTTAGTGAAGTATTAAACATGATCCATTGTTTGATTACAATGTATAAACATTAATTGTACAAATAATTACCATTACAGTGACCTAAGAAAATTGTGTCAAACAAAAAACAAAAAGGCGGTGATTTTATCAATATTATTAAAGCAACAATCAAAATCAACACCACGTGAAATGCATGGCCAAATCCTAGTTAGGAGAACCCTACAGCCAAATCCTATTTATAAGAGCCCGTTAGTAACATGTGCGAATGGGTAGAAACTAACTAGAAAAATACAACAGGAACCATTCCATAGAAGTGGGAACGCAAGTAAACACTTTCTTATGGGTTTCACCGAAATCAATTATGTAAAGTTTACAGTTAGGTTATTAACTTATAACGCATGAAAATATACCAAGTACTAACTAGTGGTCTTACTCTTACCTTACTCATTTACCTAGCTAATAAAACATGCCTATACTTTGCAGGTACATTATAAACATTGCCCGAACACGGGGTTTATTAAATAGTTACAAGCTAACCTTACACGTTAAAACAGTAAACTGTTCTAATCAAAAGATAGTATCAAAATAACCCACCTCGGTGTGGTAGTTAGCTAACGCACTAGTTTCGTGTTGAGCTAGACTACTAAGGACGGGGAGATCAAGGCTCGAAACTCGCTTGGGTGAAATGGGATGGTTTTCTCTAGATTGTTTTCCACTCTCCCTCCATGAAAATTGGGTTAACTTCCACTATAGCCAACCTTCCCAATTCCCATTAGCGTTATTAGTAAGTAAGTGTATAACCTTATGGGTAGTAAGACATGGTGCTAAAAAAAAAGCCCAAATATGGGGTTTATTAAATAGTTACTGTGCCGAGCTAATTATCATTAGCTCGCACAAGTAAAGGATTACATAAAACCCTTAATGTAAAATCTGCAACCCTCCAAACTTGGCCCCCTTGGAGGCCCCATATTCAAGCTCACCTATTACGTTATGCCAAGATCTTCATTTATTTTCAATCGATTCACTGTCCTAAATTGTTCTTCCATGGAAGAGGCGCTTTAGTCGACTTTCTTATGTTTCTTCTATCCCCTCTCCTTTTTATAACTGCTCACGCAGGCGCAGTTTAGTCCCATGAAGACACGGGATCGACTTCTTGGCCCATCCAAAAGATATAGTATCAAGTGTATTCCGGAGCTGGGACGAGCTTGACGTATCGTCCTATCCCTGGACACGCCGTGTGGTCTGACTGCCATGGTCAAGGCCCTTTTACTTAGTGCTACATTGAAAAATAGTCAACTGGTATAACACAACATCAATGGATGTGACTTCTGTATTGACCGAGTACTGTATGTATGATTCTCGCTCGGCCTAGTCTTCCAGCAGTACGACTGGTACAGACAGACCTTGTTGAAGAGCATGGACACCAGCGGAAGGCAAATTTTGGGTCGCGTTAGCTAGCCCTCGTCACATTGGATTGGGTTACTGACCATCCGCTACGTCAGACATGGTGTGGGCCTGACTCCCCTTCATTCACACTGCACTCCAGACAGTGACTGCGATACCCCCAGCCGACTCCGCGCCCGGTACCATGTTTGGTACAATCCAGCTCACACACTCACTGTACTGTGCCAATTAGCCGCAGAGCCAGCTGGACGTCTGCATCTGATATGGTGTGGGTTCTACTGACTGCCCTCCACGCATCGTTCGTACCAGCCACTCTACTAGTCGACACCATGTCTTGTACCATTGTGGTACAACCCAGCTCGCACACTCACTGTCCCGTGCCAGAGTTCCGCGGGGCCAGCTGGACTGTACTCGCTTAGAGTGCAAGGACCTTCTTACCAGACTCCACTCTGCCTTCACAGCTTGCCGCCTGATATAGGAGTAGAAAAGGTGTTGTTACTATGTCTACCAGGGGAAGAAGGTTAGTCACAAGCTAGGCTCCCTAGCTCTTCCTCTGCTCGACGATCTATTTACTGGTGCGTGTAAACGTTCTGGTAACTCACTCTCACTCTGAACCTATTACCAACTTTTTCAGAGCTGGGCTTCTGTAATATCCAAACTGAGGGCGAGTTCACATGGAGTACTGAAAGTGCTAGGAGCTATGAGATTAGTTAACCTTCGTGTTTTGTAAGATTTTAGTGGATTACGCTTCTATTTTTATATTTATGTGTCACTATATCTGGTAGCCACTAGATAGGTTATTCAGTTGCCCTAGTATGGAGGAACTACATTGAGTAACAGTTAGTGATATATATGTAGTAACGCTGAGGCGTATGGGCGACTATAAGTATGGTTATGATTATTGTGTATGTGAGCGCCTACCCGCCTACCTTGAGTGTGGCCGACATAGCTATAAGCCTAATTAGGCGGACCGTTCTGCCCAGTTATCTAGTTAACTGTTGTCCCGAAGTATAGATATGGTCTCTCCGTCAGAGTGCACCAAGTTAGTACTCCGCCATCTTGGCTCCGCCAATTATGTTCTCAATTTGGTCCCTTTCGACGGGATACTTGCCTCCTCGTCATGGATTTGTTGGCGTTCTGTAATGTACACCTCCCTTATTCAGTTTTGATCATCTATATTGCTTTGCACTTCATGCGAATGGGTGACATGTGCTAATGTTTTGTTCTTGTAATACAGATGTGGACGGCTGCCCAAGGCAGTATTGGGGAGAGTGTACACTACATTATCTGAGCTCTCTAAATGCTGAACGAGTGTTTATTGTTATTGAAAGAAATAATAAGGTGTATTTCAGTTTAGCTTGGCTAATTTACGCCTAAGTAAATGGACAGCCAATTTCCAGAAATAAACAGTGATCTCTGCTAGTCTTATGTACTGTGCCCTTTGAAAATAAAATGTATGCTTTTCGTGTAACTAAGTAATGTTTAATTGCACCCCACCCCTTCATTCCTGTCATGTAGGGTGCATTACATGTTAACTCTATATGTCATGACACTAAATTAAATTGATCAAATGTTCTAACACAAACCTGGGTCAGGTGTTAGAGAAACAAGTCCCTACATATAAATTAAAAAGAGAGAGATTTTAATAATATAAAATACTTACCAGGACACCAGATTCATACGCTAGAACAAATTTAGAACACTACTTATAGGTGTGGTTTTAAGTTGAAATTTTGCAATAAATTAATTAAACCAACCCGGATTCCCCAATCTTTACTGTATAAAATCACTCATTTGGAGGTACACTTTTCTCAGAACTTATACAAGATAGAAGCAGGAAATTTTATTAGATATTAATCAATCTATCTTTTGTACTTTAACGCAGTGGTTTATGAAAATATGTTTTACTTTCCATTATGGATTTTTTTTAAATAGTCAAAGTATCTAGTGTTTTTTTAGGTAAAAGAATAAATATTTCATTTAAAAAAAAAATTCTTGTGTTAAATTGAGGTCTAACATAATAAGAATGTGTAGTAGATATTTCAGTGACATCGAATAAATAGAACCTGAGAAAAGTATACCTAAGCGAGGCAAAATGTAGTTTTTAGTAAATTGTATTTGGATATAAACTTTAAAACATTTGAAAGAATATTTTAAAGTTAGCTTAAATGTTCATGTATTATTTCAGTGCATGCTTGCTCCAAAACTTTTGACAATATTATCAATGATACAATTATTATGTTTACATCTTGTTCATTTTGTAAACCATTTTACCTGTCAAGTTCGTTCAGCTTCTGTTTTGATGCACTGTTAGGCATTTATTTACCTAATCAAACAAGCATTGACATATTAGGTCCAATTTATAGGTTAGGCCTAGGCACACCAATATTCTTTTCTTGAAAACTATACTTTTTATACGTTGCATTCTATAACAGTAAATGTATTTCAAATAAAAAGTAGCTTCAACGCAAGTGCATTCTTATAAATTAACAGAATTAAAAACAACAAATAGTTTCATTACTGATGTGTAAACAAACGATCAGCAACAATAAGAGTAAGCAAATAATCCCACTATCAAAATCTAAACATGCTATTTGCCCACTTTAAATGCTAGTAGTAACACACTTTATTTGATTCTTCCTATGGTAGAAAATTCTAATTTTTTATTGGCAGGTAAAAAAATCTAAAATAAACGAATACAAAACTAAAGATTATATTAGAGTGGATCCACTATCGTAGTGATTACAAAGCAAATAATCGAAGGATAGCTTAGAGCCAATCTAGCAGTGACATAACAATAATTGATGTAAGCAAATTATAGTGACACAGCTCATTGAACCGTGATGCTCTTTGAAAAAACATTATTCTTATTATTCAATATGTATGTGTTACAGATAATTTTATTTCTTTATAACCTTGTGTGAAATGTGACTATTTTTTCCTAAATATATACGTAGAATTAGCCCGTTTATTGTATTTTATGATAGTACTTAAGTATATATTGCTTTATTAATATATTTAGTTTGCTTATGCACTCGGTTTGAGGAAAGGTTTTTTTCCCCCTCAAATATTACACTTATTTTATTTTATTAGCTACAATGATTGTTTTGAAATTTCCATATGTATTTCAGGATTGAACAAGGAGCAACTATCAAAAAGTGGGCTTCTGGATTTTGGACGTTTTAATTTTATTATAGTTTTGGTGCTACTTATTCGTGTGAATAACGGGTCAAATAGCTAATAATTAATAAAATTGGAATCAAAGATTGATTCTTAAGTGTGAACAATTAATAATACTATTATAAAACTGGATGATAACAAAAACAATACTATATCATTATATAATGGAGTACCGAGAGTTGCTTTTTTTTGGACCAATATTATCATACCTGGTGTATGCTATTAGCATTCTAGAACAATGAACATATTATGATAACCAACCGTTTGCATAGCATCGGAGGACCTGTTACACTCTCAACACACAAACACGATTAATTAAATCAATAACTTAGAATATTAACTGCAAACCTTATTGAAATAAAAACTCCTTAATGTCAGCCTGTAAGCAAGCAATGCCAAGCGAGTGTCCACAGTCTGTTGGTAAAGATAGTGATATCATTTGTGGATAGAAGGTGTCATGGGGTCAGCATAACAAACCCTCTAGTCATTATTATCAGTTTAATAGACCGGAGCTACTATTAATTTATTCAAATAGCTCATAAAATTGTTGTAACTAGGTTAAGTTGACTCCACTCCATATCAATTGCTTCACAGAAAAATGTATAGGCCCCAGGAATTAAACCATAGACCTATGGATCTGTAGCCAGGAACTCTGAATACCATACTACGGATGCAGTCAAACAATGTTCAAGCAATATTACATTTTTTTAATTAAAAGAACGTCTTGTAAATAGATAAACTTGTGTTAAAGCATTTCCGTCTAAATAGCCACCATTACAATCTTGAGCACAAATAAGTCGAACACACTAAGATTAATGAACATTATTTGACTCAAAAGTTATTTCACTCTAAGATAAACTCACTCTTCTACAAATCATGCTTTTATTTTATTCACAAAAATGTTTCCTCAATTTATTTGAATAAAAAACACTCTTTTCAATGCGTAACGGAATTGTATTAATATAGATTACTTAAAAATGCAATTTATATTTTAGAGAGAAATCTAATACGTGTTTCTATGAGGCTGTTAAGATACTGCTTGCAAAGAGAAGTACCTAAAAAACATAATAATGCACAGTGTCAATTTTTAATAGGATTCTCAAATTACTAAAAAAAAACTACAGTAATTTATTTATTGGTCACTTATTAATATTTAAAATATTTGTACTGCCACAGTCTAGTAGTTTAGGATTTCTACAACGACTTTAGACAGAAAAGCTATAAAATATCCTTATTATGAAATTTTAATGACTACATGAACACCAAATCGTTGGATATGTGTAATAAAATTAATATCAACCACATCTTGTGTGGTTGGTTTGTAACGGTAGGGTTAGAGCTCAAATCTAAGCTGGGTGCTCTGAAGATGTTTATTAAAAAGTCCGTTTCATTCTCCCTCTATTAAAATTTAGTTGAATTTCTTTTAATTTATACCTAAACATCCCTGTCCAAACGGTAATTGAAATATGTTTCATTTGTGGTGCCACTTGAAACCAATTCTTTACTCGACACCCAGCGCCTGTAGTTTTCTGTTAGTACCGCGTCTTACTACCAGTTTAGGTTATACGATTATTAAGGCCTACTAGTTACGCTAATGGCTTTAGGGATTAGGAAGTTATATTCATCAGAAATTTACCCACATTTGTATGGAGATGGAGTGTAAAAAAGTTTTGTAAAAACACTCTCAGTACACACAACTGAGATTCGAGCCTCTATCTCCCCGTCATCGGCAGTCTAGTCTACCACAAAAGTAACACCATAGACCACGTGACCACCGAAGTGGATCACTGCAAGCATTGAAATATTCGGTCAACGTATACAAGAACGCCACCCACAAATGGGGTAAGTACCTGGTATTTTTGAAATAGTGCATCATTTTACGACACAACGACTGCAGGCTTGCATTAGGGCCAAAGATGTCTATTTTGAGCACTTCCTAAAAATGTTTAACAGCTCCACATTACTTGAGTACAGACATGACTAGCCTCGTTTATAGTGTAGCACAACATGTTGGCCAACACCATCCCAACAAGTTGTGTTACAATTTAAACGCATTCCCAACTTGTTGGGGGTGTTAGACAATTCATGTTGAGAGAGCCGGTCAGAGCCAACAAGTTGTGTTGGGTTGTGTTCGATCATTTATTGAAGATATAAGTTTTTTTGTTGTAAAACACAATTTTCATAGAAAATATAACAATGCAAATACCAACAATAATGTTATAAAGTGTAAAATTTGAAAGAATAACAGTGAAAATTAATTGCCGAAACAAACGAAGGAGGTTTTTTTTAAATGGAAGTGGGTGGATGGGAAAATCAATTATAAGAAGCCCGCTTTGGTGGACGCCTGGTATAAGGCACTGCTCTCTCAGTAGACTAGACTAGACGTGACTAGGTTAGAATCTATTTTGTGTGTATGAAGGTTGGTCTTTTCAAAACTGTTTTCCCCTCTACCTCCACACAAATTCAGATGCACAACCTCTAAATACAACCATCCTATCCCCTAAAACTATACAAGTAAGTTGATAAGCATATTACCAGAAAGGATAGTAAGACAAAATATTATAATAATAAGCCACTTACAGTTTATCTGCTGGGATTCAAACCTCAAACTACTTTTAACCAGCAATTCAAGAGCTATGCCTTGGATCATGCATCCATTGATGAGGTTCATTTTAGATATTTAGTCAGTCATTTCTTATTATTATCCTACAAAGGGTAGAACAAACTCAATAATTACCATATTACCTTGTATCGCTGTTATTATAATTGTAAAAGAAAGTTAAATATTTTTGTATAAGTTATAAGCTTTATTATAGTACCAGTCGATTATTTTCTCTCTCGAGTGAGACGAACGGGGAAACTGTCTAAAGTCGATAACATCAACCAATGAAGTGACTGTAGGCCTCGACTTCTACCTTCAAAGAAAATGGCTGCTTCGATCTCTTTTCCCGTTTCCCCAGGAAGTTGAGATAAAAGTAAACACTCGTTGTTTGACTTCCGAGTCCCCTCCTATTCCCAAACAACCCCTTCAGAGAACCCCCACACCCCTACTAACCTCCTGGGAGGAGTGGGTAAGGATCATAGAATGTGACTAATAGGTACAACATCATCTTAAGGATTCGTGTTATCGTATTTCAGGCTCTAGAACCTTTCTCCTTATTCGTTCCTATCGCGACCACAATATATCATTCTTGAAACAAAAGATTAATGATGAACTAACTAGGGCTTGTCTTTCATAAAAAAATATATAGTTTATATAAAACAAGATTAATTAAGTGGAACAGTACGCCACCTTACTCATAAATTTCAACTTTTCCCAAAATAGAATATATATAGGCGGGTCAGGTTGGCCGGAGTCAACGGATTTTTCTTGAGGGACAATGATCCTTAACACAACTTCCTTTGTAGGGGGGAAAAAAAGGGTCATCAGCTCCATATCGATTGTGGCATGTAAAAGAACCCTGTAAGGAATTTATGTGAAAATACCTTCCCCGACAAAATTGTTAGGCTCTTTCTATCTAGCTCATAGGAATATCAGTGCGGAAGGCAATGGGAAACACCTGCGCTTTCTTAACTTCCCTGATTAATGTGTTTTATACCAGATGGTGGGGACAACACTTACCAGCTGTAAATCTAAGTTCCTGTTAAATTATTTTGATGGTGAAAATAATTGTATTTATTATTATCAATTCAATTAAGAAAACTAGAGATTAGAGCCTAAGTATTTAATTTCACTTAAAAAAAAAGTTTTATTTAAGTTTAATCAGTAGTGCTAGAACAAATGACTCAGCAGAGCAAATTACTAGCAGCACCCAAATAAATGCAGATTGCTTTGTAAAATATTTAAATTGGTGTATAGTATGAGACATAAATTATCTTGAATAATCTAAACAAATGGAGATTATTCACCCTAATACATCGCAACGCCGTTTTTTTACCATTATTGTTTTAAAAGATATAGCATTATTATCTAATAGTCTTATAGTAGGTGTTTTGAGATTCGAATCTCTGACGGGTTTCCTAAAGTTTTTATATTCTAATTGTTTACCATGCTAATTCAGGTATAAAATGCTTCCTTCGTCATCATCACCCCATTAACCTAATTATGATATATTCATACAACCTGAACAGGTTGTAAGACGTGGTACTAATAATAAAAAAACTAATAGCTCTGTTCGTAAAAGGTTGAAAAAAGTATGAACTCACAAAGGATTTTTTCAATTCCCTCTTCATAACAATGAGCTTATACTTCTTTTAAATTAGCTTACCCTACCTATCTCTAATTCTTAGACTAATCAGTAAATAGCCTTTGTGCTACACCATTAATAAAGAACATTAAATAAACAAATTGAAAATTAATTTTTAAAAGTATTTAGTTTGATTTGTATATATTATCGTTACATGGCTTAAATAATTCCCATTTTTACGCAGGTTTTTAAGATACAAATGTGATTTAGCATTTAATTGATATGCTGGTACAAAAATTCAAAATAAAATAGATTGTATATTTCTCATCAAGCAAAATAATTCTTTAAAATAATATGCGACCAAACCCAGTCTTGGTGAATATGCTCTATATATATATATATATCACATAACTTGACAAATAAATAAACAAAGCTAATATAAATTAATACTTAGATATAGCTATTTAATTAATTGAGAAGATATGATTTTAAATTTAACAATTTGTAAATAAGAATACTGTTAAAAAGATTAATATACAACAACAAAAAACCTAGATAAGTAATTTTTTTTATAATCTTGGAATATCAATTAACTTATAACCAAACTGTATAATATTAAAATATTCCAATGACTCAATAATTAGAGCATTTAAAAGAGTCAAATGGTCAAACTATAATTCATAACGTCGGTGACCTGGTGGTCTAGAGGTATGGTGTTAGCCTTCTGTGCTGGCAGCCGGGGTTCAATCCTCGGTCCCGGCACAGATTTATCTGATTATTAAACCCTTACTTCACCTCTGACAAGACCTCTTGTGAATGTGGGGAATGCCAGGCCTCCACCGTGGTTTGTATTCCACGTTAAACTGTAGGTCCTCCATTTCATCTCACAATCACCCTACCATTACACATTAGCGTAAGTGCGTACAACCCGAACGGGTAGTAAGACGTGATGCTAATAATAATAATAATAATAATGATAATATAATTCATATTATATTAAAAATTCAATACAAGCATAGTTCAATACAAGAATTAAAGCTATACAACTTATTTAAAACAACAAGTTAAAATAGGTTAACATCTCCAGTCAAAAGTTTTGATTACAATATATATACTTTGAAATTTAAGTTAATTTAATGAAAAAGTTGAGTTATGTCTAAGTCCTAGCTGAAATCAACGTCCCATTACTCCTTTTTGTGTAGTCCAGATCAGATGGAGAATTCTGGAAGTTTATTATACAACATGTTTCGGTACTACATCAACGCACCATACTCATTGGAATGTTAATTATATACCGAAACCTTTTTTTGAAATTGTCTTTAATGAGTCTGTTTAGTATGTATATCTCTATAGAGTGATTTATTTCTCAATTAGTACTGTATACTTGGATTTTGGGCAAACATTCATTACAGGGTAGTTTAGTAATTGGTGATTTCTAAAATTTCAAATATTTTGAAAATAGCTCTAATGAATTTGTTTGAAATGTATATCTGGGAAGTGTAGGCCTATATATAACATAACCAAAACACGTAAAACTGCATATTTGTTTTTGGGAAAATTTTCGTTTTTTGGTAGACAAAGTTTTCTTAAAAATTTGAATATTTTAAAAACTGCTTCTAACGATCTTTTCCAAAATAGTTATCTGTTGATATTATTAGATTATAAATACATGCATTTGTTTTTCTGAATAAAAATATAGACCTTTAGATTTTATAGCAGTTGACTGATGACAAATTTTTGTGTGATTTTTTTTTTTAAATTATTTTAAATGATTTTACTCAAATGTGTCATCGGAGGACTAGTTTAAACTATCAGTAATATTTTATGTGGTGTTTTCTAGAATAAATTAATTTAAGGGAAGGACATTTAGAGAAAATTTGAAATTTTCTCGGAATTGGTTTTGAAAATTGAGCTAAAATTTGGTTTCTGGAAATAGTCTTTCTTGAAAAGTAAGAATATCTGGTCACTTTTACAAATAAAAATAAATTTAGAGTAGTTAATAAATTATTTGTTTAGGAAAATTGGAGATTTGTTCAAATTATTTAAAATATTTGGTTTAACATTTATTTATAACCAGAAGATGTGTTTTATTTTACGAGGAAACTTTACTCAAGAGTAGTTTATTGAAAAGTTATTTTTCATCATTTTCTTCCAAGCTGGAATACACAATATGAGAAAGTTTGTACCATTGTGTAGTAACGTTCATTTTTAGATTAATTATACATTCTTTACCCAAAGATGCATCTACTTTGAAAGGAGATTTTAAGCCTAAATGAAGAAGTTCCAGCAATTAACTCAGCCGAAATGAACAAATCGTACACTTTAACGAGAATTTAGAGAATTAAGAAATGACTTCCACCCCTAAAGTAAAGGTCAAAACATATTTCAAGTGCACTGAGTTTCCAAGTGTCCTTGTGCAGCCTAATCAGACCTTGTTTGGGGATTCACCGTTTCCAATGATGAATTGCTAGCCAGGACACTGGGGGTTGTGTTGGTCTTAGATTTAATTTAACTTGTTGTTTTGTGCTGATATTATCATTCAGCCCATTCCATTCACAGGCGGACATTCACATTAGCATACTGATACATATAATTTTGATAGGCCCATTTACGGTAGTTTAAAATAGGATAAAAGGATTAAGATGATTTTGAAGGACAAACCCTATTCGATATTTTAGAGGGAGTCCGTGTGTTGGGGAAAACAGTAGCTGATAAATAAAAGCCGATTTTACTTGTGAATTTCCAGATTTTATTGTGTGTGTGCATTGAATTATCTGTAAAATCATTAATTGTTTGCATCATCGTGGAAAATCTGATTTGTGAATTATTTTGTATATGTTAATTTTTCTTTGGTTAAAAATAATATCTAAATTCTCACTCGAGTGATATATCAATAGGAAAATTACATAAAATATTTGAAGATACCAAATATATCAACTATAGTAGGCTATATCATTTTTGTTTACATTGTTGATTTCTCCTATTATTTATTTGTATATATTCTTCCCCTGTATTTATCTAATTTGCTAGTAAATATATTATAATATAGCCTACTGGTCCACATATACAAAACTAATAATTACCCCATTCCAACTCTCCATGTGTATATCAACAATTATTGTTGATAAATATACGGAGAGTTGGAAAGGGGTAATTTTAAAGCTCTAATCATGGTTTGAAGATGACATATATAAGCGTTGATTATAATTAAGCACTAAAAGCTCAAAATGATTGGAGTTTAGATAACCTTTAACGGGTATTCAAAGGCTTTATCTAGAAATTTGAATGAGGTCTAATTTTATGGAAATTTTTCGAATAAAAGATTTTGTAAAATCTTATTACATTTTTTTGCAGCCGTGTCAGTAGCTATAAACTAGTATTTTTATATTTAAGCCTGAATTTTGAAAATAAATTAATATAATTCTTTGTTTTGTTTTTTAGCAC
Organism: Timema shepardi; assembly: GCA_902151425.1. Classification (NCBI taxonomy): domain Eukaryota; kingdom Metazoa; phylum Arthropoda; class Insecta; order Phasmatodea; family Timematidae; genus Timema; species Timema shepardi. The sequence goes on along the minus strand of CABFVX010001423.1, from coordinate 118,810 downwards.
CGATTCTTACTGCACATTTAGAATATAGCTTATGTTAATAACGAAAATGTGTAAGTGATGATAAGGTTGAATTTAAAGGATGTGTACAAGCATTTGCGTGTAGGTAAAGTAGAAAATATTTGTGGAAAATCACCCACAATACAGCAAACCAGGATTTAAAAACAAATCTTCCCGTCATCGATACACCAGTCTATTTCTATAGTCATGCCTTAGGGTTTAGCCCATATGACCACTGAAATGGGTATCGACTTGATATGTAGGTTGAAATTAAGTGTTTATCTAAATGAGTGTAAACCACGGCATCTTCTTCTAGGAGGTGAGTAGCAGTTCTGTAAATAAATTAAAATCATGTAGTGACAAATCTTCACTATGTTTAATCATATATGTTCCTTCACAATATTTGTGAAGCAAATGTAGTTTAGTAAAATAAACTAACTTTATTTCACTATTTGAAAATTTATTTCAATGTAAATTATCTACCACTGTAGTTCTGATTATACCGATTGAGTTAAACAAGGTATTTTCTGTAAGCAGCCTTAGAGCGTTAATTCAGAATTAACAGTTCAGGTAAATTAAATGCACTCTTTTTATACTTATCCGACTTTCATAAATTTAAACTTTTCCTTTTAGATTCGTGCAAAAACTGAAGTTAAATGAAATACTACCAAGAGTATTTCCCAGGGCTCGAAGAATAAAGTTATTCCCTGTTTATTTGATTTTAAAACTGTCAGATTTAAAATTGCTCTTCACAACATCAAAGAAATGTACAGCAACATAATTAAAGTTGAAATTAAAATAAATGTACTTACTAAGAATTTTTTTTCTCTCAAAGATGGTTTTATCCACCATAAAATGTTGAAACTAGCTTGAAATTACTTTCATTAAAACCCACGGAGCATTCTGGAGGTAATATCAAATAAATTACATTCACAAATATAAATATAAATGCAACTCAGTTATGAATAATCTACACGTGACATCACAATTTTCCGTACGAATGTAGAATTTAAAGGAAGTGTTCTCGTTTTTCCATGATAAAGCATCAAGTAAAAACGATGTTTCTACATCCAGCTGTGATTTGTGATTTGATATCACCGACACTTTTGAAACTAACTACAAGAGCTTGATGTAAAGGACCGGCTACATGAGTCAGCACCGCACCGACGCGGACGAACCGTCGAGAGAGCATCGCTCGGTGCGGACCGTGTAACCACCCACCACCGGAAATAAATGTTCGGGAGCTTCCGAATGGCATTTCTTTCACAGCCGTTGCACGTGCGACGCTGTAGTCATTGTTTCCAACATTACGTACAAGATAAACAATATTATATACAATAACTTATTGAACCAAAAACATTGGTCTTCTTTATTATTAGCTAAATTAAAACTTTATTCTTCGTAATTAATAAATAACTTGATTTTATGAAAATAGGAGAAAACCTACCCAAGTAAAAATAAAAATACAAACTTATTTTGTAATAGAACTCGGTCTATAAAGAATATAAAAATAGTTTTTATTTTTTTACCTAAAATAATCTTATGTTTTGTTTAATAAAGAGAATTAGTTAAAAATCCTACACGATACTATTGTAAATAAATTCACTTTAAGTGCAATGCGGTGTGGTGCGGGTCGACTCTGTATAGCCATAGCTGTGTGACCACCATTGAGGGTAATGAATCGACACATTATCATTTATCATAATATCACGAAATAACCTAAGGTTTAATCTTACCTATACCTTGTAACAACAAGTAGCACAAACAAGTAAAATAGTAGTTTATAGACACCAATCTTATAAATAATGATTCCATTTCATTCAAAAATTAGTTTTTATTTCATATTTAAAAACTTCTATATACAATTTTAGCAGCAAGTTCCTGGCGTTTCCAGGATAAAAAACGGATAGTTACTATATTACGCGGCACATACTTACATCCGCTATTGTTTAGGGACGTGCGAGACTTAATATATTCCGAAAATTCAAGAAAAAAAAATCTCTTTCTCGTCTCGAAATTTTAAAAATGAATCTTAAAAATTTGAGAAGCTAAAAAAAAAGCAAATAAAGGCCTTAATAGATTAAAAAATCAAACCAGGAAATTATTATTTCTAATACTACCATAATAATCCAAAATAGGCCGCATTTACCCCCCAAAAAAACTGCCCTTATTAAGAAATGTTTGCTTATAAATATTGTTTTTCAATATAAAACTTTGATAATATAACATTGCTACACTACAAATTTAAATTATAAATGGTGTTCATTTGATCTAACTATCACTATTTTATTAGCTAAATTTAAAATGTGTATGATCTATAGCTCACGTTTTTGTTTGAAATAAGACAATCCGAAGCAAGCGCCAGCTCAAATGTCAAAAAGCAACTTCACAAACTATTTATTTACTTTGGTAAACATAATTTACATTTTTTTACTTTCAAAAGATGTTTCCTCGTCTCGTGTCTCGATACTTTTTAATATTCCCGTCTCGAGATCATCTTGAATTAATAATTCTTCTTCTAAAACATCCCTACTTTTGTTTCCAGCTTATGACCTGGGTAAGTTTTGTATTCAAGCCATATATTTTCCACTACCGGCTGGCGAGGCCCGTCGTAGTTTTGTATATATTATAATCTAGCTTAAGACTAGGACAGACAAAGCATCCAGTTCATGGTCGTTAATTTATCAATGTGAATGGGTAAACCCACATTTCATTAGTTAAACATTTTTTGGCCATGCCAGGAATTGAGCCCAGGACCCTTAGCTTAGTAGGTAGACATTTTAAGACTGAGATAAGTGTTGGATTCGCAACACATACTAATAGTTGAGTATATTGAATACGTTTAAACATCACAAACCACTGTTCAGACGATTTACCTACGCTTCTATGTGTTATATATATAACATATTAAGTCAAGAGACAAAGCCTTACACTTTCATTTTCTCCCTATTTATGTTTATAAAATATGATTTATCTAAAGTATTTTTATTTTGAAGTCACCCACACTGGTATACACTAATTTCAAGCCTTAGGCGCGCGTTACTTATATGAATAAAAATAAACTCCAGAGGTATTATTTAACATTACCCCTTAGTTATTTAAAAATACTTATCTTATTCAGGTATCCCTAAGAACTTGTGCAAATTCTCTTGGTCTTGAATTTGGAGCATTCAAACACAAATATACACTAGATTGTATTTATAATAACAATTATTTCCTCTGGAGTTTAAGTCATTTTTTAATGAAATAAGTAATCCATCTTTCTTAATATTTATCCATGTGATTGTAATATTAAATCAAATAAATGTTAAACATTAGCTATGAACAATTTTTACTTGGTAAAGAAATTATGTTTGCATGTTAATGTGAATACGAAATGACCAAACAAGTTAAGTTCTTACTACTATTTGGATTTAATTTAGAAACGTATTTTGTAGTTATTGTTTGGATATGCAGATAAGTTGGTCAATTAAGACAGAAGGGCGAGCGCAACAATTGATCGCGTGCTTTAAGAAAGAAGATTAAAAAAAAAAATCTAAATTAAAATAATCAATATTGTTAGAGTGGCTGTTGATGAAAACTATTTCAATTCCTTTTGACCTTCAGTACATTTTAGGGTTAGATATCTAGTTCCAAAAACTTCTCTGGCAAGCCCTATGAAAACCCTATTTATTAAGTTTAAACCTGATCACTAAAAATAGTTTCGGCTTTTTAACCAAGATACAAACAGATAGACAGACAGATGGACAGACAGAAGGGAGCGCAAAAACAGTTTATTCATATTCAGTAGGTCACTAAACCTACACAATTATCAAAACTTAGGGCTTAATGTTTTTTGATGATAACAATACTTCTCTCCCCGAGTGGTCGAGAGAATGTAAATAAATAAATAGAACACATTGGTTGTAATAAGGTGGCCAGACTGGAGCGAGCGAGCGACACGCTTGGAAGATAGAACTGGTTCTATTTTTTAAGCGCGCAAGCTTGAGTCGGAACAGTATAGTTTAAAGGCGCTATGCAATATTATTTTATGTTGGTTCATTGAGTGCTAGGAAGACTTCTAAATTTGACATTATACTTTACTTTTTTATATTTATCAATAGTCTTAGCATACTTGCTATTAGTGGTATAATTTAATTGGTAAGACCATAATTCATTATACTACTATAAAGCCACATGGCTGACTTACTCAATGGCATTAATATTTACTCACTTCCAGATGAGCTAGAGACTTGAAACTTGGTAAACTTATAGCATCTAGCCTGTAACCGACGGGAACATTCCAAAAAGTTAAAACAATATTAATTTTCAACCCCCGAAAATAATCAAATTAGCGGAGAAAACTTAAAGTCGGTGTGGACGTTTCTTTGGACGAGCAAAGCGATTATATACATACAGATATATATGTAAAGCTGATATGTTAAAATACTTCAATATTATAATAAAAGTAGGACTTTAAAAATAAGAATTACCATATGCGTGGAGAGAGGATGGGAAAAACCCAACAATAAATCACTCGTAAAAAACTTGCCTCAGTTCACTGAGCCAAGATTCAAACCTTTGCCTCCTCGTAAACAACTATCGAGAGCTATCTGCTAACTCCGTGTTCGCTCGCTCGCGTGTCAGTCTGGCCACCCAGTCGCTCAGTCGCTCGCTCGCGTGTCAGTCTGGCCACTCAGTCACTCAGTCACTCGCTCGCTTGTCAATCTGGCCGAACCCTTATTGTGAACCGAGTGTGTTTGAGAAACAGTGAAAGTGGTGGGTGTAGTCAGGCTAACGCAAACATGCACTGCGTGAAAGTGAAATAGCCTAACAACAGCAAGCTTTCATGACTTTGGCTCTCTATAAAGGTACATTAAAATATGTTTTCTGTGTTGTTTTCAAATATCTCATACACAGGAGAAATATTAGTTAGACTCTATAGGTGTTGACATTAAAGTGAAGGTAATATTTTCACAGTTGTACAAGATACTAAAAGTAATTTTCATAGAGCTGTACGCCAAGTCAAGTGACATTCAAATGCCTCTTTTTTATATGATATTAATAATAATGAAAAAAAGTAAAATGTTATCAATATTGACTGTAAAAAGGTATTATTTTCTAAAATATCTTTATTACCTGTTCTAGACTATACAACTAGAATATGGGTTGGTATAATTTGTACACGTAGGCCTTGATTTTTATTTAATTTCGAATAGTTTTAGGACCCCCTTGAAATTAATTTGATCAAAATTATGATAAGTACAGTTATATGGATAAGTTTATGCTAATTAATGTTAGTGTTCCTTAAAGCATATATTTTTTATAGTTACAAGTATTGTGTAATTAGTAGTAACTATCCTTCGAATATAAACTTAAGAACTTAAAACAAATCTTTGTGTCTTCATAAATATGAAATAAATATCACTTTAATATTTCACATATCAATAGAATGGCTCCCAATGTTGGGAATATCGAAGTTTGAATCCCGGTCGATTAAACTAACAGCGATTTTTTTCAAAATGTTATCCGTTCTCCCCTCCCGCAAACGCTGGTACATTTCCTCTAAATTAAACCTTTCTTCTTTCTAACAAATTAGCTTAATAATACATAAATTAATAACCAAAAAGTTTCTTAACTAATCAAAACAAAATGTAGTTAAATAATGTGGTTAAAAATGCTATAAAAAACTGATAACTTAATACAATTTGTAATATTGTTGATTCTAATTCGATCTCGTAAGATATAAAATGTTTCAAAATTACACTGCCCACAATATTTTCCAACACACGTTCAATTTTCTCACAATCATTAACAACATGTGTTAAGGAAACGATGTAATAACTTTTTAAAATATAAATCATTAAAAAGCGTGAAATGCAAAGTGACGCCATATTGTTTACTTGGGAATGTGAGATATCACCATGAATATTTCATCTTAGTAACAAGAAAACATTTCCTTCAACTGAAAATACATATTTAAAAAAAAACTAGACGAAAAGGAATAAAGATGTGGTATGCCATATTCCTTGACGCTTGATGCTGATGACGTGATTCGTAACTAAATTCCGATGGTTGCGTCTCCCAGAGAAGAAAGCGGAACAAGACTGTGATATAAATCACTCTGCGAGAAATGTCAGTTAATTCATGATTTATCCTGGGGCTGTGAGCTTTCGCAGAAAATGGAGGCTGTACCCCTTCGTGTGTTGGGAGGAAACTAATGTTTACTTTGGATTTCAGTTTCACTCTAGTCCGATTCTAATCTTCACCGTTATATTATTACTAGAACTACATAACTCACTGTAGTATTTGACTGGTAAAACAACTACGAATACTATATTATACACGAAATAATATAAAATCAATATTTATAATATTTTATAGGGTACATTCTTGCAAATATTTAGACAAATGGTGTGTTTTATTATATGCACTCAATTTTATGGTGATTATTAAGTATTTGTTATTAGATTTGCATATAGAGATGATACACATATTTAAACGGAAGAGAAGTCATTTAAAATGTCCTCGATTAGGTAAAATAAATATACAAAAAATACAGACAGTTAAATAAAAGTATGTTCACGTTGACCAGCTAATATTGACCATTGAACGTAAATTATTGTAGTACTGTCTCATGGAGCGCGCAGTTGCCACATTTCACCCTCTAGAGTCTGGTATATTTTAAAGTTTTAAACTTATTAATATAGTGTAAGGCAATGATTCTAGCTACCCGCTTAAATAGTTCTTACGTTTTATGACATTACATTGGATATTTTATTTATACTAATATAAATTAAATAAATTATAATACTAGCATTGCACAAACTGTATATGTTTTTACCAATTAAGACTATACAACTTCAATCAAATAAAATAGAAGCAATTAACAATATAAATGAAATTAAAACTAAAAAAAGGAGTGTTTTACAAATAAAGAAACTTTGTAACTCAGTAATATGATCGAAAGTGCGATAACAATGATTATTATACTATCAAACACCATATAATATAAAAATAAACTAAATCACCGATAGCCTGCGACAGGCTATGTTTATTAGATTAAGTTTAAAATACCAGTAGCTTGCATTTCCAGTAAAACAATTGCTTATACATTCCTTATTGTAAACAGTAGAGTAATGCACTAATACTAGGCTTGTAAGGCCTATATTTATACGATTATCTATTGCTACGTGTCATACGCCTGCAGCCTTTATTGGGCTGTCAGCAACTTAACACTATTCTAAATCATAAATAATATAAAGTAAGTATGAAAAAGTTTTCTAAGAGATTGTTTATACAAAAGACCACTTTATAAAACCACCCAAGGTGAATCATTATTTCTCAATCCACATTTCACCATAGTTATTCCATCAATACATATCTTCCAAACATACGTACTATATGAACAAACCCATAACCCAATCCTCAGGCCACCCATCTACCAATACATTATTATTATTATTATTATTATTATTATTATTATTATTATTAGCACTGCGTCTTACTACCCGTTCGGGTTATACGCACTTACATTAATGTGTAATGGTAGGGTGATTGTGAGATGAAATGGAGGACCAACAATTTAGCGTGGAATCCGAACCACGGTGGAGGCCTGGCATTACCCACATTCACAAGTTGTGATTAATACACGTCTTGTAAGAGGTGAAGGAAGGGTTTGGCGATCAGATAAATCTGTGCTGGGACCGAGGATTGAACCCCGGTCCTCTAGCACAGAAGACTGACACCTTACCCCTAGACCGCCAGGCCACCCATCTACCAATAAAACATTTTTAGCTATGCTGGTATTATAATCCGGGGCTCCAAGCACAGAACGCACCCGTGTGCTATTGATATAAAATATTCCTAGTGAATTCTGTTAGGATTCAGTCCCTGACACTATTACCAATGATGACAAAATTAATGCCTCAGAAAATGCAATCACCGCTGCCGGCAACAAAGTTCTTCAGACGATTGTATGTTAAGGTATAATGAATTGTTCTTGCACATAAAATATAGGCCAAAATATTTAACATTGCTGTGGCAGTTGTAAAATAACTAACTCTATTAAACAAACTAAAAGTGAATTTGATTTTAAAATATATTAAAATTTACTTAACTTTTCACCCTAAAAATACCATATATATATTTATTTATTTAGCACCACGTTTACTACTCCTTTGGATTATACGCTTAATGTATATTGATATGTAGGTTAGATTATATGAAGTTCCTCAACTTCTTCAACACTACAAAACAGTCAAATTAACAATACCATACTAGCCTGCTTAAGTGGCCTCATGGTTTAAGGAATCACTCTCGTGTTAGACTAAACTGCTGATGGCAGGAAAATTAGGGTTCGAGTCCCGGTCGTGTGTATTGAGTATATTTCTTACAAACTGGTTTTTCACTCTCTTTCTTTCCACGCAGATGTGGGTACATCTCCTCTAAATTCAACTTTACTCATCCATAGCCCATTAGAATAATTTATACATAATCGTATACCCTGAACAGGTATTTAAGACGTGGGGCTAAAAAAATATCTTGGTCTTTAGGTTTCATGGAAACTCACCCACATTCTCATGTAGAGGTGATGGGGGAATCACCGCTATAAATAGATTGTGGATAGCTACTCCCAGTACATCCAGTCAAGATTTGAACCTCGACCTTCCCGACACCAGCATTAAAGTCAATTAGGATGCCGGTGACTTATACCACTTGAAAACTTAGGCAGGTTTGTGTTTGCTAAATGTAAATTAAAATCAATGTGTTCTTATGATCGTATTTTCCACTTAAGCAAATCTCTTCCTCTCTCGGTCTTAAATCTTAATTATTCTAATAGCTCTTTGAGCAAGTCGTAAAGAAAGTTTATCTGCAGGCTGTTTGATGTCTCTCTCTAGTCCCATTATACCGGGTATCTTTCTCTCTTTGAGGATAGATCATTCACACGCACCCCGAGGATACATTTCATGGAGGGGATGTATTTATAAAGAAGGGGAGAATGGAACATTTAGAATATATTAACATTGTTTTTGACAAGAGATCTTACAATTCTTGACCTCATCTCTTTACAGCCAGGGGTAAGATTATGTATGGCCCCTCCCCGTGATAAAACACATTTAAAATATTGTGAATTTACCAGCTTCATTTGTCGAATGTTCTTAACTAAGGCGTCACTATCGAAATAGATGTGACTGCTTATATTGAGAGTATCAGGGCTTGTATTCTGGTGGGCTTTATTGAAAGTAATTTTTTCCTAAAATACTTTCCGCTAAATTTAGGGGTGAAATTCCCTAAAATTCAAATTTATAAATTTATTAAATATAAGTTTAATTGGTACATATGTGTATCGCCTAAACAAATGATAAGAAAGGGTGATAAAAAAACAAAAACCAATGAACAGTATATCCTGGAACAGGGTTATTAATTTTTGTAAACATAATAGCATCATGCTTAGGAACAATTAATATTGTATAATGTTTGGTTGTTATTATTATTACTGAATTTTGTAAGTGGTGCATATCTAGCACAATTTTTTATATGATATGACATGTATGATAAATAAAAAAGCTACTCTTATTAATTTTACGAGCTAACACATCAAGTCATGTGGTCTGAAACTTTCATTTTTTGATAGATATTAACAATAATTATAAAATATTTTAATAAGAAAGTAAAATTATTTTTAATTTATGTGTATCACAATGTTATAATAAGTGATGTTTATCCAAAGGATAAGTCCTGAATGCTGAATCGTATCCATTAAAATTGAAAAGGACAACCTAGACGCGATAATCAAAGCCAGGAACTCTGTATTGGAGTATCTATGTTCTACCAGTGAGCCATCTTGTATTATCAAGTAGTTAAAGCCATTCTTCTTTAGATATTGGTGTATAGAGTCTATAGGTACTGCGTTTAGACGTTGATGGTGCTAGTAGAGGTTTGAGGTGCCGATGTTGGCGAGATTTTTAAACTCTTTGATGACACATTTAATAGTAAACGTACAGTATAGAAATATATGTGGTTAAAATAACAATCAACTATACTTTTAAAAAGGTTAATACAGGATTGTATTCACATCCATATTTAATAATGGATTAGGCTTATTTAAATCAAGTCCTATGACTGAGTTAACTGAATTTTAGATGGATATTCAACTTGTGTAAAATCAAAGTTTATATGGAAGACATGTGTTAGTTTTACACATTAAAATGTTAAAAAGTATATAATCTTCGTCCAACATTAAATAAACCCAAGAAATATGCTAGACAATAAATACTAAATCGGTATATTAAATTTATAATTTACAAATTAAAGTTAATTCATACTAATTATCCTATAGCTTATTCTTCAAATTGGCAACAATATCTAGGTTAGGGTAGGAATAGTTGCATTTTAGTTTTGTATACCTTATATTACGGTGCTACCATTGAATTGTTACCACCCACTATACTACCTCTTCTATACGACCATGGATAGACAAAAAGGTGGGAGGGTGGAGACATTAGAGACATACTAAAAGGTAAAATATTGTACAGATTTAAATAACAATATAAATGGTTTATTCAAAGGTAATGACATTAAGAATAATTTGCATGGCCTCAAAGGTCAAACGGAGGTATGTTGGAAAACGATTAAATAATAACTTGTTTATTGTTATGACAAAAACAGGAATCTAATGGGCAACTCTACATTGTTACAAAGGGTGTCTGATTTATTTCTGCGAACGCAGACATGAAAATGTTAAATTCAAACGTTAATATGACTAAGATATTTCAAACAACACGTGAGTTTGGCTTACAGACTTTTAAGTCAAACTCCCGCTTGACCATTAGATGTCGACACAAAAAAGAGACGTAATCAAGATACCTACATGATAATTAGTCGTACAATACTTGAAACAATACATTGTTATGAAACCAATCAATTCTAGCAAAATATTTGGAAAAATATAAAAATCTATCAAATTATGTTATATAAAATTTATCAATCAGCAAATGTTACGTAAGTTAAATATATATATATCCCATCATAATTAACCAAAGGAATAATACCAAAAGGGTGAAATTATTATTATTGATAACCACAATTTCAAGACGATTTAAATTTAATACGCCAAACAAATTAACTAATAATTGTGGTTATCTAAAATTTTAAGTGACATGACAGACACTAGCGCCCAAGTGGCGACAGAAATTTATAAGTGTTTAATATAAAAAATTACTTTAAATTAATTAACATATAAGTTAGCAAATATTACTACGCTTATTTTGGCTAATACAAAATATTACGTTAATTAAAGGTTCAAATATAAAAACTCCATAGTTTATGTCCATCGAATATTACTTAGAACAGTTTATCCTGATTATTTCCAAGTGCAAGACAGCACTTCTCCTGAATCGTTGAAATCAAATAGTCGATTCTGTACACATTTTGACACATTGCTTTATAAAGGAACTCGTTGCTAGGGTAGGATGGTGGGGAATTTGAACACTTGGTCGGTGACGTCACTTCGGCCATCTTGAAGCTAGCATGAAATCACGTAGACCATCGACCAGCTCGTGGTAATGGGCAACGCAGGGATGATCACGTACCCCCCTTGTTTACATCGACGCTTTTGACCTCTTAAATCGAGACGTCTTCAGTGACACAGTGTTTCGGTGGTAGAGCACGTGTCGTCCACCAGAGGGCGGGATAGTCGCCATCTACTGCTCGAGGGAAATCTTGGCCAGCCCATTTTTGTTTAACTTAGACCGGGGCAGTTAGATCAGCTGCAGGCACACCATAGCTCACTTGGTCCACTCGTCAAACTAGGACGCGACGTGTTTAGGCTTGACTTGGAGGACGTTCTAGCCAGAAAATACAAATGTTAAGTAGATGAACAGTTATAGATTGAAGGGTGTTTATTCTTGTTTTATATGACTTAATAATGTTCTTGATATAGATCGAAACTATCGTGAAATGCAAGAGAGAAGAGTACTAATGCAGAAGGAATATTAGTCTCAGAGTGGGTAGTATGAATCCAATAGAGAGTTTATGCGTGAATGTTAACATGGAGGTGGGTAGTATATTGTAACCCAATATTACACAATAATAGACCTATTTATTATTATATTTAGTGTGTAAAAAGCAGTATAATATCGTGTAACACAAAGTAGAGCTATGTTTTATACTACAATGTCCGGCTACGTGGTATAGTGGTGCACATTACTAAGAACCTAATAGTATTGAGTTAGATTCACGTCTCGTACTATGGGTAGGTTTTTGAGGGGGGTCCATTTAAACGGTCACCAGGGTTTGGTTAACTAGGTTTAAGCTAGATTTAAGAGTTTCCATTTACTAGTATATCATTTCTGTTGCCTATTTGAAACCACATGTTTCGTTTTTCTGTACTCTCCTTTTATCAAGTAAAATGTCAAATGTTGTGTATTTTTGTGTTTTTATATTGAATTAAACATACATCTCAAACTACAACAACTTTTATTCCATATTGTGACGCTTTTTACCTGCTCGGTTGCCTCAAAATTAACCTATTCAAAAAAAGTTTAAACATGTGTGTAATATATCAATCAGCAATGATTAGCTAAATGTTTCAGCAATAACCTTTGTTCAAGTGTTTCAAGATTCTGCTAATAACAGCGCCACATACCAGGCCACGTATAAGGGGAGGAGGGGGATATCACAATTTACTGGGCCTCACATTCCAAGGGGCCTAGTTTCCCTTAAAAAAATATTAATTTCAATTTCATTCATTATTTTAAATTTCATATTAAATAATGTACAGCAATAAGTAATCACTTAATGATAGGATTCTATTCCAGATTCCCGAAAACCCTAATTTTATGTAATTTAAGATTTACGTTATTCGGGTAATGTGTTGCAGTACTGTAGAATACGCCACCAATGTGCTAGTGCTGTTTGTCCACAGAGAACTAATAGTGCAATGGTATAAAGACGAATTTACCGTTGTTAACTTAATTGGATTTATTGTTCGCATTTAATAAAGTACAGTCATTTAATGGGTTGATCAATAATCCATAATACATGAAGAATTATTAAGTAACATAGGTACCAAGTACATATCAATATATTAAAACGGTTTAGTGCTAAAATTGAAAAAAACTTCCTTATAACAGGTGCTCTTAGATTCTTTTTGCTGGTCCTCACAGAATTTATTTGAAAGACACTGCCTGGCCACAGACAACAATGCCTTTTGCTTATATATTATGGTAACTGGTGAAAGTATCGTCCACTCAGCACTATCTGCAACTACAGTCCAAAGCGACTCGTAGCTGACAGTATGCTTCCATGTACTTTGTATTAATAATTCTTGTTATCACAAGCTGATAAGTTATGGTGATACACAGAATCAGTTTTGATAGCTGAATTTAATTCAATTAAGTGAAAAATGACAACCTGTGTATGGAAATCGAAACCTGTAATTTTATCTTTGCACGCCAATGCTCTACCTCGTTACCACCAAGTAACAATTTTTTTTTTCAAGAACCACGACTTTTATATCTCAAACCCATAAATACTTTAGAAAATATGTTTTTATAGTTAATTTAAATTTGAAAAATACCTCTTTAACGATAATCTTAATTGTGTAATAAAGATCTTGAATTTTTAATTGAATGCAGAACTAGCTAAGCTTGAGTTAAGATTTTACTTCCCCTTGTTTCCCCTGTACCCTTCATTTGCTAGGTATTATCTTCATCATAAGTTCTTAGATTCCTACTAACCATCCGGGCTATCTGCTTACACACATTATTGTATAGAAATGAGTAAGGTTATTTAAAGTAAACGTGTACATATTTCCAGAGTGGTAAATAATTTAGAAAAAAATATCTTGGCCCACCTGGCAGATTTTGAGCCCCGACATAACCGTAATAGGAAAATGAGACCAGATGAGAATGACGCCTTATTTGGTGCTCCTATATAGGTTGAATGTATCCATAAATAAGTTGAGATGAATGTATACTATACAATCAGAATAACATTGTCATTTTATCTAACTTGTAATATTGGATTTCTTATTTTTATATTTTAAAAATTATCTAAATAGCTAAAGCCAGCATAAAAATTATTTTACCAAATTTGTAAAAAGTAATAATATTATTTATTTTGATTTATTTTGCATAGCACTATTACGTGTTAAGCTAGTCAAATAATTATTTTATATTAAATATTAAATATAAACAATTATTTAGTCATGACATATTGTATATATATATATATATATACATATTACATTGCCACAACGTATTATATGTAATCATCCTAGTACATTTACTATGCATATATTAATATTTAAATTAAGAGTAACATAATGGTTATATAAATATTAAATATGTTTTGTGTTTATGTGTAGTAAATTACCAAAAAGCTTTTATTTTTAGACCCACCTTGGTGGAATAGTTAGCTAACGCACTAGATTTGTGTTGAGCTAGACTGCTGACGACGGGAAAATCGAGGTTTGAATCTAGCTCGGTTGAGCTGTGGTGGTTTTTACTAAATTGTTTTTCACTCTCCCTCCATAAAAATTCGGGTTCATTTAATCTATATTAAACCTCCTAAATCCTAACCCATTAGCATAATTATAAATTAAGCGAATAGTCTAAATGGGTAGTAAGACGCGGTGATAAGTATTATTATTTTATTTTATATTTAGCCTTAGTGCCTTTGTTTTTTTAATATTTTGAAATTCAAAACGAGTAGCCTAAGACTATTTAATTATTAAGGCAGTAATATTTATCACACTACAGATATATTATAAAACATATGCTTAGCGTTTTAAATTACTTATTATTACAACACTATATTATTTTAGCCTATACTGATGATATCAATTGAATGTTATACGTTGCATCAAATCCCCTTCCATATTCCTGATAATTACATCCCTAAGTACGTAATAATACATGTAACCTTCATAAAGGAATGAGCTAGACTGGTAAATTGCTTGTCACATGAAGATGGTAATGCGGCATGTTACAATTAGTGACGTACGTTATCTGAGCTGCCGTGACTGCCAAGATATACTGCAGTCTACCTCTATGGGGAAACAGTGAATGTACTGAAGGAGTATAAATCATGGTTCAATCATAAAAAGCAATCCTTCCTAGAAATGACAATTAATTTTAAATGAAGGTAGTGTTGGCTAAGTCTAGCTGCCATCGTCGTGCTGGAATTATATCTTTGTTCATTATTTTTCAAAATATTATAATTGTAGAAATAATAAAATACACATGTTAATAACTTTCTTTAACTGTGACATAAATAATATTTATAAATACTTCATTTTTTAAACATAAGTATTTATCATAATTATAATGTTCTATCAAAAAAAAAAGGCAACTTATGCAATTTAATTATTGCATACCATATGTTAATATTATTTTCATCTTTTGGTATACCTAATAAGTGTTTAATCAAAATTTAGTTAAAACTCTAACACAATATATACGGTAACTCAACTTGATCGAGATATTTATAACTCAAAATAATCCGTCAGGTTTATATAGCTACGGTTAGTTAGAATCTATTAATCTTATTTTTACATGTTTTTGACTGTTTGTAATTTTCAAAAGAATTAAGACGTCTAACTTCACACACTGACTATATGCCATTTAAATAATCTGGTTTGAATATGAGTTGAATCAATGTCTTGTCTTCATTTGGAGTTAGAACAGTTGTAATTATATCTTCTTGTTCACCTTTTACATCCAAACTAGTTCTGATTTTAATTATAAATTAATATAAATATTTATTTAAATGTTAGATTCAAACCCCCTATCACGGTTTTTGTTGTTGAGAGTCATGTTTTGATACACCCTCTTTATATTTTCTTTCACGGCAATGACAGATTTATTTATTTTAATCTCCATTTTACAAATTTGGCTTAAGTGACTACATTTTGTGCAAACGCCAGTTATTTGAATTTCTTAATATTAGTGTTGAGTCAGTGAGTTATATGAATGCAAAGAAAAAGCAAAACCCTTTTGGCTGTACAGAGTTATGGTGTCATAGTATGCAGTATATGACCTGGAGAGACTAAAATTGGAAAACTTTGTTCAGCATTGTAAATCATGCAACACTCTTTTTCTGGTCATTAAAGGGTTCACCCCTTTAAAAGGTGGTTCCCGTAATTTTTTTTCATTTTGACGTTCGACTAGTAGTTTACAAAGTGTCTACAGCTACGTAAGAGTATTCCGGATTTTTATTATTCTACATAAAAAGCATTAACTACTTTAAATTAACACTGAAAGAACTTAAGTCGTTTCAATTTGTTGACAATCATTTTATGACGATCATTTTACTATTATTATTATTATTATTATTATTATTATTATTATTATTATTAGCACCACGCCTTACTACCCATTCGGGTTATACGCATTTACACTAATGTGTAATGGTAGGGTGATTGTGAGATGAAAATCAAGACCCACAGTTTAACGTGGGATCCAAACCACGGTGGAGGCCTGGCATTCCCCACATTCACAAGTTGTGATTAATACACGTCTTGTCAGAGGTGAAGGAAGGGTTTGGCTATCATATAAATCTGTGCTGGTACCAAGGATTGAGCCCCGCACCCCCATCACAGAAGTCCAACACCTTACCTCTAGACCACCATGCCACCATTCTTCCTAATTAAATTGGACTGTAGTAACGTCTGTAGAAGTCAGATAAATTTCTTACTAACAAAATGGACTGTAGTTACTATTCTAGATGTCAGATAAGGTTCTTCCTATTAAAATTGGCCAGTATATCTAGTTGCAAGGATGTTTGAGCTTTTGTCTGCATGAGAAATTAGGCTAATGACTATGATTAACTCTAATTAACTATATTCTTGTGAGGATAGCAAATAATATATTAATTGTTGGTGACTATACGCGTTTGAATAATAGAGAGAGAATACTGTGTGTTGAAGGATGGGCAGAGAAGAGAATGGGATAAGGGAAAGGGGAATTAGAGAGACAGGGGGTAGTAATGGCACGGGACAGATCTGTGTGAGCCTCACCGGGTCAGGAGGAGGGAGGGGTGGGGCGGATGAGGGTGTGTGTGTGAAGGTACGTATCAATGACCATCCCGCACGATTATCATTAAGCACGCACATCGCCGTGACCGCAACACATTGGATCGTGTTCATGGTCCATGGATGAGATGAGCATCTGACTACCCGACCCTCCGCTCCCTCCCTTCCCTAATCAACCCTCTCTACCCCCCTTCAACCAGTTGTTTAAAGGTCCACGGAGGTTGACTGATATCAACCTTTACAGTGAAGTTTATCAGTATTTTTCCTATCAGACATCCTTTTATATACATACAAATAAATGATGAAAACAATACACAACCTTGGCAGAGTTTATATATACAGGGTTCAGCATAAATATCTCTCCGATTTTCCGCCGGTTCTGGTGGCGCGTTAGCACGAAGGATGGCGTAGATACGCCATTTTGTAGATAATAATCTGCCATTTCGGTTACCACCCTGGCATGAAGTGGTGAACATCGTGCGTTCGTTATTGAGTCTTATTTTAAAAATTCTGATTCTGTCATCGCCACACAGCGATTATTTAGTACAAACTTTAGGCTAGGCCAACATGCTGCGGTACCCAATCAGAAGACAATATTGTTATGGGCGTCAAATTTTAGAGGTAAAGGGTAGCTTTGAAGAAGAAATTACCTGATAGACCACGAAGCGTTTTAACACCCTAATATAGACTAAACATAACTGTTTATTAATTATATTTTATTTTAAAAGCTTTCACATTTCCATAGAATATCTGTCCACGATATTATTACAGAGGGAAGATTATTATCTTAGGATTTATTCTCATTCCCCTCATCGTAGTACCCGTTTAGGTTATATAAGCATACATTATCATCGCTGAAGAGATTGATGTGAGAAAGGTGAAATTTTATGGGAAATGTTAAAACTAGAACCTTTTTAAGAATAAACACCCTCAGTATACTCGACCGGGCTCCAAACCGTGATCCCACTGTCACCGGAAATCCAATCCAAAATGAAAGTGATTCTTTATAAGCAGGTTTAACATTTAATTCTTTTCTTTCTTTTTCTCCTTAGCTGTGTTTCTTTAGCTTGTCAAGGAACCTAAAATCACACACGCATATAATATGTCTGGCTTAAAATAATGTGCAATGTCTAACATTGATAACTCAATTTCATGGGCACTAGTCCCTTATGACAAAGGTCCGGGCTAGATTATCGTACATACTTGATACTACTCAGCGTATATCATAATTATATTTGTAGATATACTACAAATTATATATAATATATAAATATATATATATAAAATACAGTGAAAAAAGGACATATTGTCTTACTTAATAATAGGCCAGATTATTCTTTATTTTAATCTTAAAATATGGTGAGGTTTAGTTTACAATTATATTCTTAAATTAACACCACCCTGTGAAATTGTAGCTAAAACTATGGCTAATACAAATTAGTAATGATTAAATGCCAAATATCTTCATCAATAAATCTTCTGATAGATAAATGAGTTTATGTTTTAAAGGCTAAGTTATGTAAATTTATTTTATAGTCTATTAATCTGTTACCCGACAGTTAAAATTTAAAGCTAAGGCAATTCTATTCTATGGCGATCCAAAAGTTGACTGTTTTGTATTTTATCCGAGGCTATTGTTTCTCTCAAAGTTCACTTCTTCGCCACGTACAGTTTTAAAAGCTCATCTCACAGCTAATTATCCGGTAAATTAGAGGCACGATTACGCTAGAACCAGGAATATCAACAAGGTGGTTGTTTTTATTTCTATCTTATCATTATGTGGAAATGGTGAATCTCCCTCCAGTTTATTGTAATTAATGAAATAGAAATTGACAAAGTTAATCATTTTGTTTTCATCCCGACACAATATGAATTTTATATATCATATTATTTAATTTTAAAATAAGACCTAGATATGGGAATCAAACATACTAAGCCAAAGGTACTGGGTTCAATTCCCGTTTTCAGGCGTCGTTCTTAAATTTTAAAATAGTTATATTTAGATGTGGCTAACTGTAGTTAACTCTATAATAGCTTGACTATTTAATTCATCAGGATAAGTGAATTCATACAGATGTCATTGCATTATTGACAGTAAAAATCCTTACTGGATCGAAGGGGGCTAGGTTATCTGATAGCTTGTGATCTTAATTGATAGCTTATATGTAAATAACAATTTCAACACGTCCATCACAGACTCTGCCTTAAAATATTAGTGAAGAATTACCTTAAGCAAAGGTTGACTCCTAGACATCTTAGTTGTAAGAGCATTGTCCTACTAAGTCAATAATTTTGGGGTTCAATCCACACGGCAAGGTGTCATCTTTCAATTGTAAGGAAACAAAATCTAAAATATGGCCGGTGCATCCCTAGCCTTAACCGAGCTTCTGAATCATAGTAGAAAACCAATATCCACGTCGAGGAGAGTGAAATTGTTTTAAGGGTAGCTGTATGTCTAGTGAAATGTTGATGTATGATATTTGTATGGTTCGGATTATGAGTAAATAAAGGTTTCACTAGAGGAAAAATGAAATTATTCATGTATAGATTATATCGTATATTAGCTACTACTTTATTTAAGATTGTATTTTATTTTATTGAATTATGATCATAATTTTGTTGTGTCCATGTACGATTCTTGAATTTCATTTCAATCAAATCTAATTCAATTGATATTTACTGAAGCAGTCACACCACTTTAAAGAAATAGATAACAGTGATATTAGACCCTATTAACAAACTTTAAGAATATAGAGAAATCTGGCCGGCTGTCACATAGACTAGGCGTCCAGGTCATTTATTCCCTTGAACCAGTGATGGGTATCTCTAAGTTAGAATCCCAAAGAGCTGTATTGAGGCTTGTTTTTTCTGAATGGTTTCTCCCTCTATATTCACGCAAATGCGGGTACGTTTCGTTGAAACTCTATCATATTCATATTAAATGCGTAAGGCCTGAACAACTAGTAATACTTGAAGAGAAAAATATATTTACAGTAAATCAATTAAATAAATAATACTTTTTATTTGTTTATAGTGAGTAAATAAAGCTATTATCAAATATGATATTATCTCCAATATTACTGTCTCTTATCTATAAAGTGAATAAAGAACCAATTTCAAAGAGCACTTCAGTTCCAGTTAAGTCTAAAGCTATCTCTAAAGGGTAGACATTGTGATAAGAACAAAGTGGAACATCCATGGAGTTGACATACGAGTTTCAAACATAAAAGTATTATTGTGAGACACTGCTACCGAGTTTTAGCTTCCATCCACCACCCAGTTACCCCCCCTTACCCCATTTCCACTCCTAGAACCCAAACCCATATATACCTCCTTCTAGCCGTATCTTTGCCCGGTGCCTCTTTGGGGAGATGGAAGCCACTTCAGGGAGTCATATAACGACCATTCTCCCTCAAGCTTACGACTTTAACCCCCTTCTCTCCTTCACCCTTAAGTCCCGCTAGAACCCCCCTCCCCCCACTTCATCAACCACTAACCTATACCCCTACACATACACACAAACACACATATACATTTTTTTGGAAAACATTTCTTCCGACGACTCTTATGGCACTTGGTAAGCAATAAACCTATATCCATAACATAACATCCTTCTAACCTCCCCCCTTCGCCCCCAAAAGTATGTTCTTACTACTGTGGTATGAATTAGCATCGTGTGCAAGGAAGGATTCGTATCGTGATTCTTGTTGCCAAATTTAATAACTCTCACCCAATATAACTTTATGGCGGGAAAGCTATAGATGCCAATTCGAGTGTTTACGGCTAGATTTTGCCAGTTAAAATCGAGCTTAACAACTTGCCGTCAATTTGAGCGTTCGAATCAAATAGTGTGTTTTGGTCATAATCAAGTGGACGATCTGGTTAAGGTAAATATAGTGACACATGGGAATAAAAATAAGAATATACAAAGTTGTTTTAATCACATTAATATTATTCTTAATATCTATATATACTCCTATGTATTTTGATATAATCATATTAGTACGGTACTGTGGATAAACTTCTAAAGGCAATAAAGGCTAAACTTAACTATAAGATAATTTTTTTATTGCAGATCATATTAGAAAATCCACTCTTGTGTTTCTTGCCTATTGCTTTAGGGAAGTTTTTGTATAATCTTATAAGTTCCATCTCAGATTTAAAATAGTCCAGTCCACTAGAATGTAGACATATTAAAATACCAAATATTGGCCATATCATTTTTCTTTCGTGTAAATAAGAATTCAAGATATTTATATTTCGAATCAAATTATATATAAGAAAATCACTTTTCAGTACGATTAATTTATTTCACAGATAATATGAGTTATTTTGTATCTTTGCTTATATGTAGACTGAAAAATTAAGCTATAGTTTATACAAACTCTGCTTATCAAGTCGTTTGATAAAGAATTATTAATAATTTTTTACTCAAATCAAAGTATTAGAAAATTATATTAAAGAACTGCATTTTTAAATCATTTAAAATTTATATAAATTTTATGATGAAATCAAATTAACTTGATAAATTAATTTTATGTACACTACAAAAATAGGTTATCTATATCAATCAAAGGGAATATTAAAATAATAATTTTAAACAATATCCGATTATTAATTTATTGCGACCATATCCAAATAAGGTACATGGCCCAATTAAGTCCATGCTAAGGTTCATCGACTTATAATATGGTTGAGTTGCTGAGTCAAATTTTTGTGAATATTTTACAATATTTTCTAGGAATTTAACTTTACGTTCCAATTGTTAAATGTTGGATTATTCGAAAGTTTTTATCATTGCTGAACAAATTGTAAAGTGTGACAATATGATTTTATTAGGAGAATAGGTTCCATATAAGGCCTTTACCTGTTCCTTATAAGGCCATTAGTTATCAATATAGAAGTTACATTCCATTAATAGGTTGTATTAGGTCACAATAATATTACAGCATTAAAATGTAATTATTGATAATAATGTGTCTTAACAGTTTTTGGGTAAAATTTAATATACAAATATTTCTATATATTTCAGTATAACATCGAAAATGCATTGAAATACATAGGACTATAATAATAATAATAATAATATGTTAGTATTGTTTACTCACATGAGTTTCTATCCACCTCCTTATCACGAAAGTGTTTCTTCTTGTCAGAACTAATATCAACCTATTTTATGGGTCAAGCTAGACAAATGAGGATTCTAATGGAAACGTGTTGACCTGAAGATGTGTAACCGCTATTAAAATTACAACAATTTTCACCGGAAGTCGAAAGGTCATCTCCTCCACCCTTCCCCTCTCGAACAAACACTCAGACATTTCTACGGTTTCGCAGATGCTATGCGGTCCATCTTTGGGTGGGCAGGATGGGGCTAACCTTACCAGAATAAATTCCTCCCTCAATCCTCTTCTACCCCTATTTACTTCTCGGACGCATCTTTGGAACCAATGGGGCCTATGGGCTGAAATTGTAACAAATACGGTTTATATTAGAGTTTTCTCAAACACTTTGTAAAGATGAATGCCTCGTATATATTTAATACATTTTCTATTTTTCAATTAAGATTTTTTCAACTAGAACGTACGTCTCGTGTTTTATTCATTTGAGAGAATTATTTATTTCCTTCAGTTTAGACAAAGTCTTTAAAAACATATATTTTTTCCTACTTTTACATAAGTATTGCGCAATTTGCGCTCAAATATTGTAAGTTATACCAAATAAAATCATCTTGGAACGGAAAAAGGAAATCTCGTTGTTTTAAATTAATTTCATGAAAAAACAAATTATTGCCTAAACAAACTTGCGAGGTTAATAAAAATATAAACGTATTTCTAAGTTGAGTTTTGTTAAAATTATGTACCCAAGCACTCTTAGCATGAATTTTCACACAATATGATGAACCATTAAAAGCAATTCTTACTTTTTCGCTATCTCCAAAGATAGAGAGAGTGTAGTGATCGCCAAAAAAATCGAACTCGATATTTTGATTAATCTGACGTTTCATGAATCCCTGAATCCTAAAAAGTGGTTTTTGACTTTCCGTCTGTCTGTCTGTCTGTCTGTACCTATAACTAGAGCCTAAACCATTCTCCTGTCTGGCTAAAACTTGGTATCTAGAATTTTCATAGGGCTCCCCCAAGGTTTTTTTTAATTGGATATCCAAACCTAAAACTGAGGGTAGTTTACTGAAGGGAAAAAAGGGAGAAAGTTGATTTCTCAAAATCAGCTCTAACGATTTTGATTAAATTTCACTACCAACATTTATATATATTCCAAACAAAATTGCTTCTCTCAATATTTCAGCAAAATGACTTATAAAACCAGTAACTTTCAAGCTATACGTAAATATATATATATTTATTATATATATATTCTTTAACTTTTAAAACACAAAAGGTAAAAGTATTGCGACCGCAAAACAAAAATTTAACTTGAAATGTTGATGGATGTCGACGTCTTAAGACCCCCCCAAACCATAAAAAGTGGTCTTTGCAATGATGTCTGTCTGTGTATCTGCTTAGACTTAAAATTAAGAGTAGTCTAATAAAGGGTGAAAAGAGGAAAATCGATTTTCTCAAAACCGACTCTAATGATTTTTATTAAAATTCGTATCTGGGTATTGATTAAGATTATAAATAAGCTGGCTATCTTCATTTTACCATGAATATGAATTATAGGGTACTTTACGGAAGCAGTAACTCCCATATCTCCGCAAGTATTTGAAATACTAAATAACTTATATTTGCAAATTTTTAGTACTATTAAAAATAAAAACTTTTACATGAAATATATTTTTACAAATCCAACAGTTTCTAAGATATTAGCAAATATATTAATACAATTTTTTAAGCTTTAGCTGTAAAGAGATAATACTTAAGTTTTAACGCAATAATTCTCCAATGCCATAGGAAAATTAAATATAAGTAAGTCTAAGACTTTATGTTTTTTTCTTTAAACCTTTTAAAAGAAATGTTTGTAAAACAACGATATATATCTATTTTAGACTCAATAGTCAATATATAAATTTTTTATTGGTCAAAATTTATAAATGAGGAATTTAATAGAAATGCGATGGCATGAAGATTTGCAACACCTAATAAAATGTCGAAAATTTTAACCAGAAGTTAAAATTTTATTACGAAGTGTTGACCTCTGTGGAACCAACATTGATCTTTTTTTATTGGTCCAAACATACAAATTAGCACATTAATTCTTTAAAATCAGAATTATAAAATTTAAAATCGGGGCTAAAAAAAGTCTTACTAAGCTATAGTGCAATTTATGCTTGGGTTTGCTAGTGTATATTATTTCGTTTCATATTTATTAAGATTATTGAGTAAATATCTCCATTCAAACAATAGACCGAGAAAGTGCGTACGTACTGAGTTTCGTACCATTTAATTTTTCTGTAACGGATGTGCATAGCAGTTTAAATTAAGAAAAAATTACATACAACCCACATCAGTGGCCAAATGGTCTAAGGCGTCACTCTCGTGTTAGACTGGACTGCTTATGACTGGGAGATCAGGGTTCAATTTCCGGTCCAACCTATTTAAAGTGTTTTTCCTAAAGGGTTTACCCCTATTCTTCCATGAATATTTGGGGATAACATATTTAAAATACTTCTACTCTCATTCCTACCCTAATAGAGTATTTATCACGTATGCATTTAGCCTGAACAAGTTGTAAGACGCAGTGATCAAAATGAATGCATAAATAATTTGTTTATTATTATTATTATTATTATTATTTTAGCACCACTTCTTAGTACCCGTTCTGATTATTCTCACATGTACTAATTACACTAATGGTTTGTGGGCTAGAAAGGTTTTAACTGAGGGGAAGTGCACCTAAATTTGCGTAGAAGGAGGTTAGAAAACAACCATCGGTACACCCGACCGTGATCGAGCCTTATATCCTCTTATTTGGTAGTCTAGTCCAACACGAGAGTAGTGTGGCAGACCATGCGGCCCCTCAAGAAGGTCATAAACAACAATTGACCCTTGAACTGTCGTGTCGTTGATTTCCAAACAAACAAACAAACAAATAAAAGCGTGTTGGTTGTAAAAGCGTACGATCATTTTTTACCAGAAAAGTCAATCTTCATTTATTGTCTTCTTTATGAACAATTTAAGAAGTTTTTTTCTTAATCTTAGGCTTTTTAGTGAACTCCATTTCGAGCCTCGTCCCTAAATTGTAACGTCTGTTTGTAAACTTTTTCCTCCCTCTTGCTAATGTCCCTTCATTAGTCAAGGCCGCATTTAAGCCACAAAATATTTTATTTCTTCTTTCTTACATCTGGCAGGAGAAGGACATGGAGAAGCAACAGACCGTTAGCGTTTGCTCAGAGGTCTACGGACCTTAGGAGGTAGTTTCATTCGGTGAGCTACTTTATCAGTTAACGTTCCTTTCAAGGTCTAGAAATGTTAAAAGGTCAATTCATTTGATGAGCTTCTTTAACTGTTAGTATTCCCTCCAAGGTCTAGAAACTTAAAGCTAGTTAATTTGGTATTATAATTTATCAACTAAACTTTCTTCAAAGGACTAGAAAATTTAGAAATTCAGTTTATTCGATGAGTTACTCTATCAATTAACATTACTTCCAAGGTATAGAAACTTTAAATTTCAGTTCATTTGAAGAGCTTTTTTTACTTCCAGGACCTACAAAATGTATGAAGGTCTTATAACGCTGTGATCCCCTTTTATATTTGACCTGTCTTCAAAGGTACAACACTATTTATTCTCAGTATCTAAATCATTTGCTAAATATTTATTTAATGATATTATTGTTATGTTTGTAAAAGAATGCATTCTTAGCTACCGCATGTCCTGAAGGTGTGAACCGGAAAAAAGTGGAATTCAAGATTTTAAATAAAGGTGGAATTCAAGATTTTAAATGATTAGAAAGAATGTAATGAGACTATTAAGATTCAGAGGGCGTTAGTTTTAAAAGATAATTTTGAAAGTACTTCCAAAAACGTTTTTATATATATAGTTTCTTCTTGATGAGGCGAGATTAGGGAAGAATTCTTCATCCAAGCAACCTGTGAGAAATGAAAGAAAGGAAATAGACCACTAGAAATGAATTAACTCTTAGAAATGTAAAACAAAATTGGCAGCAAAAAACTGAAAGTTTAAAATAACTTTAGATATGTCTCAAATCCATAATGCGAGATTGCTAAACTGCAGGCCAGACTCTTCTAATACATTGTGGCAATTACCCTATTAAACTAACAGTTGAGATTTCCCACACTGTGGATTGGGAGGACAGGGTGCATACTTACATTATTTAGTAAAGTAATTAGCAGTGCTCAATTAGAGCGATACTATAGGCCCTCGATCAAGGTGCGGCCTTTTAACAAGGGTCAAGACTTAATAAAAAAAATACCGAAAAATAAATCTTCAGGTTATGACAAAATCAATAATGAAATATTGCAGATCTTTCCTTCAAAAGTAATAGAGCATCTGGTCATTTTATTAACTCCATACTTAACCTACACTATTTGGCGGAGATTTGGAAAATTACAATAGTAACAACCCTACCCAAGCCGGAAAAGAACAGAAAGTTTCAGCAGAACCAAAGCTCCATAAGTCTCATAAGTCTACCCCCACTAAGTAAACTATTCGATAAAACCATACAATCAAGACTAAATAACATCATTAAGAACACAAAGATCCTTCCGCAAAACCAATTACAACCACCGAAAAAAATATCTCACATATTCGCGAGTCAACTCCATCAATCACAATTCAATACAAATTTCTTACAGGTAATACTGCAACGGCTTCATTAATGTATATTTTAGTTACAGACAAAGTGGATACGGCTTTGCGACTCTAATAACAACTCAGCCATCATCAACCAATGTTCAGTGTCCCTTCTGGTATTATAGTACTCAACACGGAAGATAATAAAACAGCCGGAAAAAAATGGATCAGGTATTGAGGGGGAATGCGGAACCATGATTTGTATGTATTTATAATTAAATATACAACATTTGTACATACTATAGGTCTGTAATGCAGTTATATAAAAATGAAGTAATAATTAACTAATAATGAAACCAAAACAACCGTCAAAGGAGCTGAAAAAGACGCGGCTAATAATGGATCACCTGTTTCTTGGAGAGTGGTTCATGCTTCGCCAGTTGGTGTGAACCACAATATTATTATTATTATTATTATTATTATTATTATTATTATTATTATTATTATTATTATTATTAGCACCACGTATTACTACCCGTTCGGGTTATACGAACTTACGCTAATGTGTAATGGTAGGGTGATTGTGAGATGAAATGGAGGACCTACAGTTTAACGTGGAATCCGAACCACGGTGGAGGCCTGGCATTCCCCACATTCACAAGATGTCTTGTCAGAGGTGAAGGAGGGGTTTGGTAATCAGATAAATCTGTGCCGGGACCGAGGATTGAACCCCAGCCGCCAGCACAGAAGTCCGACACCTTACCCCTAGACCGCCAGGTCACCTCACAATAATAAGACTGATGAATATCTCTATTATATTTGTAGTAAAGACATGCCCATTTTCAATCCTCAAAAACCAGCTAATAATTTACTTTGTGGAGGTATGTAAAAAATTCCTTTCTTATTTTTATCTTTCATCCTTCATTGAGATGTATTACTCTTATGCATTACTCTACTAAAAAAACTAGTTTTTCCCGATTGAGTCATAACTCATGATTACCAAACAATTATTTTCAGCTGAAATGGAGGCCAGTGCTAGTAGGCCTTCCTTTGAACTGACTGAATCAGAAGCCCCAGATCGTTTCAATCTGTCCCATATTGATTCGGAAATAGATGCTAGCTACGATAATATACTTGGGGAAAATGTGAATACTGGTAACACTAACAATATGGACAAAATCTTGTCAAATGCTCACGAAAATCAAGTAAGCTTTCCTTATGAATGTAAGTAGGTTACATGTATAAACAACTCTTTCTTTCATGTAAAATGATTTTGACTTAAAAGTTCTGCCCTACCTAAAAAGGATTTGTTGTTTTGGAGAAACTATTAATACTGTAAGAGGTACAGATAGCTGACTTATAGGGCCAGTACAAACTTGTTCACATTAACATCCATTCATTTGTAGCGATGTTACACGAAAGAAGAACCACAAACCTGTATAATGTTTAGTAATATGGGGTCATACTCTCACAAGAAATGTACAACACGAACTAAAGTGAGCCCAGGCCCAATATCCCACTCGTGATTGTTGCCACGCCCACAATGAACAAGGACGAAGTTTGACCAGAGTAGTTTCTGGTTCCTCAGGTGGGAGTTTCTCGACGCTTTCAATAGTTCCCAGTGTCAACGTTTCCCCCACCAGAGCGCTGCTCGCCTCCCTTATTTTGTTTTTTCTTATCCACCCGGCTTCCCCCTCTCCGTGAAATGATTCATGTCTGTGTTTACTATAAAATGACTTTTAAGTTTAGATACTTTACACATTGTACCACTGACATTTAAAAGGTGAGGGCACCAATTTAAGTCTATTCTGGGACATGATATTGAAAATTTAATTTAGATAAAATTTTAGGGGGATTTTGTTTTCAAAATTGTCGTTTCGAGTTAACTTTCAAATAAATCTATCATCATAATGGGTTTTGAGGAATTCTCGTAGAACTGCCGCGAGTATTGTAAATTTACTTTATTATAAAAATTAATATCTTTGATATTTACCGGGGCACTCTTACCTAGCTGTTTAATAATTTACGTTGATTCACTTGTTAAGTTCAGGGGCCTTTGATGCGCTGACTCGAATATTCTTAAATGACATTTGTTGATAGGTATAATTAAAATTAAATTATGCTTATCTGTTAAGTTTGAATACTCTTAAATGACGTTTATTGATAGGTATAATTATATTAAATTATTGTCTTCTGTAAAGTTTGAATATTTTTATTGACGTTTATTGATAGGTATAATTAAACTAAATTATTCTCATATGTTAAGTTTGAATACTCTTAAATGACGTTTATTGATATGTATATTTATATTAAATTATTGTCATCTGTTAAGTTTGGATATTCTTTAATGACATTTATTGATAGGTATAATTAAATTAAATTATTCTCATCTGTTAAGTTTGAATATTCTTTGACGACGTTTGTTGATATATACACATATTTAGGTCACGTTATTCTTATCTGCTGTGTTGGAATATTCTTTTACGGCGTCTAATATCCTATAGATATATATTTAAATCATATTATGATATTTTATGAATACGCTATATCAACGTTTGTTATTGTAGGTATATACCTGATACTTCTTAATATTTGCTTATAAATGCTATATAACATTTGTTATGGGTAATTTTGAACCTATATTTTTGGGGAAAAGGAATTAGGTTGATAATGTTTATCATGTTTATGGTAAAATATTTTCCTCGATGGTTTGAGGTAGGCTGTAGTATACTTTTGGTGCGCAGCCTTCTGCCGTGTATATGGGAATAATTTACCAGGAATTTGTATATATGGTCCTCTACCACATTTTCAATATAAATATATATAGTCTGGGATTTAATTCTCAGTCGCCTATGGTTTTTGGAGCTATTTGACTCCTTGGCTATCATTTAAGGCACGCTTCCTGGAATCTCAAGAGTGTCACATTATTGTCTATAAAACAATTTTCAGAGGAAATGGACACCACCTTGGAACTAACAGAGCTAGTCACTATAAGGGTTACTCCATAAACTGATATTATATTATTCCTTTCTTATACTGAAATAAATATAAACCAGAAAGAGAATACGGAAGTAAATTAAGAAGAAATTAACAATACTGACTAGTCATTTTCCAAGTCTTACGAGTCTTTTACTGCCAGTTATTTTTGCGAATGTATGTTAAATATGAATTATAATAATTATTTAACTTAAACTATAGCCCACCTACATTAAGTATTACATTAATAATTTATCAAACCATTTTCAGCTAATACAGAGCCCAGTACTTCCTGTGCGAGCTATGAATATAATACGGTTGGCAGTACAAAACTGAAAATGAGGCAGATCCCTATTCAAAACATCGTCTATGCTTCGAATGAGTCTGATGTTGATTTTTCGGAAGAATACAGTGACGAATATCGACCGTGCAGGAACAGCGATTTTTCATCGTCGATTAGTGAGAGCCCTCAGTCCATATCAGTTTACAGTTCTAACATTAACTATGAGTTTCCTCCTAAAAAAGGAAAAAAAAACTCGATCCCCAGATAAATGGAAAAAAAATTCTGGGAAAAGTTACACGTCACGAATTGGGAAGACAATCAAAAAGAAAGTGATGGAGCCACCTTGCCCTAAAAAATGTAAACTTTCCTGTGCGACAAAATTTTCTGACCCCCTCAGGACCGAGATGTTGAAAAATTACTGACAATTGTCCTCATTACAACGCCAAAGAGACTTTATAGCCACATGCATTGAACAACTGCAACTGAAATATCGCCATATAAAAGCAGACAAAGCAGGACCAAGAAGGTAGAACTGCGCGTTCCTTATCCTTGATAGTGTAAAAACAGTTCGGGTATGCAAGACATTGCTGATCAACCCTTTGGGAATAACAGAGCGAACCATCCGTTCAGTAATTCAAGCAAAATCTACCGGTTTAGGAATATTTCCGGAAGATGTGCGTAGCAAGCATAACACGCATAGGAAAACTGACAAGGAGATTGTGGATTCCGTTAGAGCATACATAAATTCGATACCTCGAGTAGAAAGTCACTATTTGAGAGCTAACACAACTAGGGAATTTATAGATGGAGGACTGACAATTGCAGAAATGTACAGAAATTATGAATCACAAAGATCTTTAGCCAAGAACCTGCAGCTAATTATGATGCTTACTGCCGAATCTTCAATAATGAATTTAATATTGGAGTATTTGTGCCAAAGAAAGATCAAAGTGACGTCTGCAAAGCATACAAGAATACAATTGGGGACGAAAAGGTAAAATTAGAAAATGCCTATCAACTACATCAAGAAGAAAAAGAGTTAATTCGGTCAGAGAAGACAATAGATAAGGAAAAATGTAAAGAAGCTGTATCTCAAATGATTTTGGCAGTGTATGATCTTCAAGCCATGCTGCCAGTACCAATGGGACAGACATCTGCCTTTTTCTACAAGTCAAGGCTGAACTGCTAACATTTTACAGTAAGTAGTGACACCTTAAGAAAGAATAATGTTGGATCCTCTCACCCAAGCTCAAGTTGGGGCTTGCAAGTTATTACCTCACATCTTTGACTTCAGGTATCGGAGATATGTAAGGACCAAACAGTATGCTACTTCTCGCATGAAGGATTGGGATACTGAGGCTCCATTGAAATAGGTTCCCGTGTTTTGAAGTTCCTCGAAGAGTTGGTCGGCTCTCGTCCCAACAGCGACGTCGTGTTTTATTCAGATAATTGTTGTGGACAGAAATAAAACCGGTAGGTGATAACATCAATATAGGATTAACTCAGCATAGCCTTATTAGTGAGGCTAATCTATACTTATTATGCAAATATAGTACTTTTCGCAAGTTTATGTTTAAGATTCAG
This sequence comes from Timema shepardi, assembly GCA_902151425.1. Taxonomy (NCBI): domain Eukaryota; kingdom Metazoa; phylum Arthropoda; class Insecta; order Phasmatodea; family Timematidae; genus Timema; species Timema shepardi. The sequence goes on along the minus strand of CABFVX010001423.1, from coordinate 87,242 downwards.
AACATCGGTTAACCTCATACATAAACCAAGTGACGTAATTATATTGATTTCAGGTTAATCTTTGGAGTATACCTATACGCAGTAGAAAAGCTAGAAATAAAGAGTATTACGCACAAGCTCCTTATTCGTGGACACATTCAAAATGAAGAAGATAATGCCCACAACAAAATTGAAAAATCACCGAAGAAGGCAAAACATTCGGGGCCTATTTACGTTCCGGATCAATACGTTTCCCTATTTATAAGTGCCAAGAAGAAAGGAAAGCCTTTTGTTATCCAAGAATTAGGGTACAGTGACTTTGCGGATTTGAAATTATTGGCCTAGGAAATGTCATTCAACATCACTAAAAACCTGCCAGGTTATCCAATCAAAGTGTCGGAACTTAAGATGATCCGCCTCGCTAAAGACAGTGATACTTACTCGTACAAAACAAGCTACAGTCCACGGGATTGGAAGAAAGAAAAAATTAGACCTAGGTGGTCATCAAAAGCAAAAGCAATAAAATCAATAAAAATAAAGCCAGCATACAAATAAAAAATTCCAATTGCGGACAACAAAAGAAAAGATCTGTTGGGTTTACTTGAAAGGAACATTATTCCAAATTACTATGCACCTTTATTCAGTGGATTGTTAGACAAAATTTAGGAAAAACGAAATTGATCGTTCGTTGGAGTAAACTTTTTCGTTATTCAATATTATTATTTTCAGTTTGTTTAATTGTTTTTAATCATCTATTCTTTTTGGGTGTTTTAAATGAGATTATTATGATAACATGTACGTTAATACAATTAAAATATTTCCATATATTCTTATGTCCATTGATTGTCCTTACCTAAAAAAAGATATAGAAAGTTTTCTCTTGCAAAAAAAGAAAGAAAAAAGAACCTTAAAAGGGTATTAATAGCCTTTAATCAACAAAATAAATAACTTAAAAGAGCACATTAGTCTGTCATAAATTATGGAAAAGGTTGTGTTCCCCAGCGGAACAATGACGTAATTGGAACGTACCTGAAGTTTTTGGGATAATTATAGGTAAGTTTGGCAAATTCTAAAAAATTGTTTCATCCTTGGATAAATATCAAGCCATAAACTTTTCATTAAACTCGAAATATAAAAAGTTCATGACAAAAACAACTCCCAAAATCCCAGCTAAATTTAAAGAAAAACTTAAATCCCGATTTCTCAATATTTTTTTTTTCTACACTTGCGTCATTGTTCTTCCGTGGATGCGATATATTATATATGATCACAAACATTTATAAATAATATATTAAAATACTATATAAAATTGTATTGTATGTTGTTTGTGCGATGTTTTCCACACTGGTGAACACGTGGACAAAGGCGTCAGAGAACCTCGTTTATTCTAGTTTTCTGTTGACTGAGAGGACACGGCTTGAATACCAGTTTGGTGTAATTATGGCACTTTTAAAATTTTTAAATAATTTCCTATGTTTTCCCAAGCAAATATGGGCAAACTTTTTCTAAACCCTTATATTTTTTATCCCCACTTCATAATATAGTTCTGCGGATTATCCCGTCAAGTAGTATGACGAGATGTAAAAAACTTGGATATAGTTCTCGTTGCTGTTATCAAGATATTTAAAAAATATATTTTATTTCAAATTGATAAATTAATTATGACTGCATTGTTTTTACCAAGATGTTTCAGTCCATCCTAATGAGTATTAAACATTAATAATTAAATTGGGACTGGGTGCTAACAGAGTCAAATGCTACTCTCGTCTTGATTATAAATTCATTTATACTGCAATTTAAAGTGCTTTAGGATCCGCGCGGTGGTTAGGCTGAAGAGCGTAGTTGCCACATAGCGGGAGTTCACGCGTTACTACTATGAAGGCATACTTAGTGACTCAAGAAATCTGACTACGTGCATTGGTAAGTGTGACAACTACCCTTCATAGATTGGTAGAGCATGTGATGAGCCTCCATTACCCATTCCGGCTGCAATGACCTCAATCCTAAAGCAGTTTAAAGCACGGCATGGAATGCGTACAGTAAAATATTATAGATATGATCCAAATGGGAATTTTCGCTCAAGTAAAGTACCCTCAAAGTCATACTTATGGGAAGATGAGAGTATCCTTTTAGTTTAAATGTTTATCATTTCCTAGACGCAAAAGTAATCAAACTCATTTAAGCGTGTTTGGAGAAAATTGAATTCTTATCTTTTTGCCCTTTAATAAACAAGTACTCTAAATTTAACGTTGGATATCTAATTCTAAGGGTTCCTTGAGCAAACCTTATGGGAACACTAAATATTAAGTTCTAGATCGATTTGTGATTAAAACAGAGATATGAGATCAAGAAAGCACATTTTTTTTATGTTTCATTGTGTCATAAAAAATCGACAGCTATCAAGATATCGATTTATATTTGTTTTACTTTCACAATACTTCTCTACTTCTCTCTCTGAGGAGTCGAGAGAAAGTTACAGTTGAACCATATATTTATAAAAAGTGATAACATGAAATACTGAATTAAATCTATCTAAGTGACACGTGGAGATTATATAAATATAATTTATTTCCTTCTGTATTTTCTAATCCATTTCTAAATATGAAAAAAATTAGTTATATATATATTCTTACCATCAAGGCTTTAGCAAAACTTATAACCAAATTAAAGCCTTATTAGGTCTTAAAAAAATATGATATATTAACTATTCCTTGCAGGCTTTTTCCCTTTATTGTCAATTTTAAAAACAAGTTTACTAAAACAATAATGTCTCTGAGCCCAGAGTTTTTAATTTCCTGTATGATAAATAAATCCCGCAAGTGTAAGATAGAAATTACTATGATGCTGGAGTTGATAAAATATGTAGAGTACCTTCTGAATAAATGAAGGCAATGTAATGTAACTATCTCTTTTTACTTTTTCTCTATGTCACAGGTAGAGAAAGTATGGTGATCGTCAAAAAAATCGAACTCGAGATTTTGATGAATCTTGACGTTTCATGATTCCCTGAATCCGAAAAAGTGGTTTTTGAACTTCCATCTGTCTGTCTGTCTATCTGTATCTCCAACTAGAGCCTAAACTATTTTACCGATTGAGCTAAATCTTGATATCTAGGGTTTTCATAAGGTTGCCCTGAGGGGTTTTTGGAATTGGATATCTACCCCTAAAATTAAGGGTAGCTTACAGAAGGGCAAAAAGAGAAAAAGTCGATTTTCTCAAAATTGGCTCTAACGATTTTGATTAAATTTCATTAATAAACATGAATAAATATTCCAAACAAAGTGGATACTCTCAATATTTCGGCAAAATGGATTTAAGGGCTCCGGCCTGATGCATAAATTAACATTTTTTTTTATAATATCTCCGAAACTATTTAAGATATGAAATTACTTAGCATTACAAATATGTATATATATTTATAATACAAATGTTTTATTCGAAATATATTTTTATAAAATCAATAACTTTCAATCTATACGCAATTATATAGGTTTTTTTTTAACTTTTTGGTTATTAGTTTAAGTATTGCGACCGTAAAAAAAATCTAACCTGAAATGTTGATCGATTTCGACGTCTCATGACCCCCCGAACCTTAAAAAATAATCTTTGCAATGCAGTCTGTCTGTGTGTCTATTAAAACTTAAAATTAAGAGTAGTTTTATAAGGGGCGAAAAGAGAAAAAATAGGTATTCTCAAAATCTGCTACAACGATTTTGAATAAAATTCGTATCTAGGCGTTGATTAAGATTATAAATAAACTGGCTATTTTCATTTTCCCATAAAAATAATATTTAGGGTACTTTACAGAAGCGTTAATTTACGTATCTCCTCAACTATTTGAGATACTAAACAACTTATCATTGCAGAATTGTAGGACTATTAGAAATTAAAAAAAATATTTGAAATATATTTTTATAATAGCAACATTCTTTGAGATACTGGCAAATATATTAATACAATTTTGTGAGCTTTAGTTTTAAACATATACTACTTAAGTCTTAACGCAATAATTCTCCAATGCCATAGGTTAATTAAATATAAGTAAGTATCTAAAAATGTACCTCATTTTTCCTTAAACTTCTTAGGAGAAATGTTTGTAGAGCAATGATCTATCTCCATTTTAGACTCAATAGTCAATATTTACATTTTCTATTGGTCAAAATGTATAAATGAATAATTAAATATCAATGCTATGACTTGAATATGTGCAACACCTAATAAAATGTTAAAATTTTAACCGAAAATAGAAATTTTAATATGAAGTGTTGACCCTTGTGGACCCAATATTAATTTTTTTATTGGTACAAACATACAAATGAGGACATTAATTCCTTAAAAATAAAAATATAAGATTTAAAACAGAAATTTTGATGAATCTTGACGTCAATATTGCCTTCTTACATTACTCCGTTCAGAAATCTTACGAGTTTATAGAAAGAGAGAGAAAGTCTTTGCGGTGCGCCGTACCATTTATTTAACATTGGACACACAGAATACTTGTATTTAATGAAAGAAATAAAGTGACATAATTTAAAGCAAGGAAGCTTTGTAAGTGACCTGAGTGATTCTATCATCACGAACGAACAGTTACAGGTTGCTGCTAGAACTATCACGGGGACACACCACGAATAATTGCCCGTGTGGTAAACAATTGCAGCGGAGATCAACGCCTGCCAATCTCGCGGTTTGTCCTAGTTCTTTGTTGATCGTCATCGCATGGCAAACCTTAATAGAAAACTATATGTATTCAAATTGGAAGGTAGATCTAATGGAATCATATGTATTCTTGGTATCACGACTCATCTCCCTTAGTGCAACATATCATGAGAGTATCTCTGACGATAAAATTATTTGAAGATTGTTTACCTGTTAGCGGGTCTATTACACAGTTTGAGTGGGTTTAAATCAACCAGCAAAGTGATGGTTGGTCGAATTTTAGTTTAAGAGCGTGGATGGGTAAATTTAATTGAATAAGGGAATTAATCAAATTAAACAAGATAGTAGCTTTGGACCAGTAAGTGTGGAATGGTGCCTTGAACTGGTCTGAAATAAAGTAATTAATTTTACCAGCCGATTACATTTTGTATATATAATAGATTTTTCCTGGAATTTCGAGATACGCTTGTATTGAAGAATAAGTATATCGGGATGAATAAAATTAACTAATTTCTTGATATTCCTGAAATATTCCTAAACACCTTATAGTTTCTCTATTGTTAATTTATAAAAATAATTTTATAATTTTAATAAAATTTGCTAAACATTTCCTGTTTAACGTTGCTAACTTAATTATCATATTTGATTCTAAGCTATTTATTAAATCTTTCATTATGGTAAAAGTAATTAATATCATTTGAACAAGGTGGATTGTGGAAATTAGAAAATTACTACGGTAGATTCTACAAAGTACCCTCTTAATGAAGAAAGTAAAGAGTAAGTTAATCTCCCAAGGGGAATATATTCAAATACCAAAGTGTTAAATAAGTAATGGGAATATTTTACTTTCAGTTTCGAATGGTACAAGCTAGAACAAAATGTGAGTAAACGGTTCACTCTTACCACTTGGGAATCATTCAACTTTTAAAGTTGATGGATTAATTTCCTCTTTTTTTTTTGTATCCTTCTCCCTTGAGTGGGATAAGAACTTTAAATTTGACAACTGCAATTCGTAATACTGGTATAAAATGCTAAACTTTAAAATTAAGTTTAATTTTGTTTTAGTAACTATTTTTCACATTCTAGAAGGCGGGATAATTTACTGTATGACTAAACAAATAGCTTAACTTAGGATACCATAATTATAATTATACCCCCAAAACTAGGATTCATAACGTTTCAAATTAAAGGGGAGGCTCGGGAAAAGCGAATGACCCGGGCAAGCAGAATAATGTTTATTCCTCAGAATTGGTGAAAAATATAACTTAGAGAATTACAAGGAGCTAATGACCTAAAGCTGCATTTTTATTCTCCTTGGACAAGCTTTTTTTTAGAAAGTTTATGATATTTATTCATTTTCTTTCTTTGAATATTCAAGAATATATTATAAGAATAAATTTTCCATTTAGATTTCAGAGATATTTATTTTAATCTTATAAGTTATTTATCGACTGAAAGTAAAGATTCCATATTTTTTTAACATCGCTATTTGGCATTTTTTTACGTCTTCACTGTCCATGTATTTATTTCATGAAAACTATAAAATGCATAAACCAATTTTAACAAAATTTGTCAGGAAATTTCTTTGAACCAGGACTGAGTGATGAATGTCTTTTGCGTAGACTATGTTTAGTGTTAATGGTAGCAACTCTTCCTTTACCAACTACACTATGACCCTATTTTAGAAACTTTGCAATAGTGAAACCATTTAAGGTAATTTTACTAATTTTAAGAATAAATAGACAATACAAGTTTAAAAGTATTTACACTTAAACAGGGGAATGAATTGAAAAATATTTCTTTAGCGTACGGTCCCAAATTCCCATGGATTTGTCTTGAATTTAATTTTTTTAAATCAATGAGTATGGAGGGGCGTGGGTGGTTACATAATTATGCTGTGCATGCTCTGCACTCATCACCAGGCTTTGTTAGGGTAACCATATCTCGCAGACTACAATATGATGGACATGCAACGAAAATGGAAGAAACTAGAACCACGTTTATAATATTGACTGGCAACCCTATTGGTAAGAGACAAGAAAGAAGACCTAGACGCAGATATAAGGTTAATAGTCTACTTAACCTGAAAGATATAAGGAGTATTTAGAGTCTGAATACAAATAGTTCAAGCTATAACTAGGTGGCGTGCATATAAAAAGTGGAAATTAACTCTCAGCTTCCTGATGTCATAAAACTGAGGTTCCCAACCTGGATTCAATAAGAAGTCTTGTGGCGGTCCGCAAACATTTTATTGGACAAAAAACCGATTTATTGAAATATCTTGTGGTTTTATATAGAATCTGTTATTATTTTAAATACAGATTTTAGACATGTGGTTTCATGTTCTCCCAGTGTACCATGATTTTTTCAAAAGGGCAATATATTACTGGGTGTAATTGGCCACTACTTATCTGTGCAACACAACATTCTCAGCTATTTCGCATGCTAAATGTAAATAGATAAACATGGTGCCAAACCTACGATTGAAGTTATCATTAGGTTGATCTTGACATTTCAAATATAAAGGCCAAAAAACAGCACAAACCATCAAAATTAAACTGTTCATTTATTCATGCTTGATTCACTATACAGGCTTCTTATAGCAACCCATTTTTAATCTTAACAACGTACATAATGCTATTTATATGATTAATACCTACTTGTATATGGCATAATTAACATGAAAGTTCATTGCTGCGCTTAAAAATGTACGCTAACTATCCCTATTTTGAGATAATTCTATCCAGTCCCCCTCTTTACACCCTATCCCTATTTTGAGCTAGTTCTATCCAGTACACCTCTTTACACCCTATCCCTATTTTGAGCTAGTTCCATCCAGCCCACCTCATTACACCTCATCCCTATTTAGAGCTAATTCTATCCATGTACACATATTTACACCCTATCCATATTTTGAGCTAGTTCCATCCAGTCCACCTCATTACACCCTATACCTATTTTGAGCTAGTTCTATCCAGTACACATATTTACACCCTATCCATATTTTGAGCTAGTTCCATCCAGTCCACCTCATTACACCCTATCCCTATCTTGAGATAGTTCTATTGAGTCCACATCACTAAACCCTCTATCTTTCAAGTTTATTTTAGTGTCTGCACCTAGGTCTTCCCAACTGTATTTTACATTGGGTTTGCCAATCAGTACCTTGAGCATGGTTCTAGATTCGCCCATTCGCACTGCATGTCCAGCCCACCACAATCAATGAAACATGACTATGTCTTGTGATGAGTACATGGTATGTGACCTACCGTTATGTGAACTCTACCATTCCCCAGTATTTTGTATCCCTTTTGGATCAAATATCTTCCTAATCACCTTGTTTTAGATCACCCTAAGTCTATTTTAGTGATGTATGGTAATATACAATGTTTCCCAACCATAGAGAAAAGCCGGTTAAAACAATCTCTGATTAATATTAAATGAATTACCTAGAGTAATGGAAATGTGTGCTTAGGTTTTTATCCCTCCTCTTGTGGTATGGGCCAATAGGGGAGTCATGGTGGGCTATCATTGGTTTCAGGAGTTCCGCCAATTGTTAGTGGTTGAGAACCACTTCGATAGAATAAGTAAAATGTAAGCAAATCCAACAACATAATATTATATTCATGATGAAAAGGCTAAGGATATAGTTGGGGAGCACTTACTATTATCAAGAAAAGAAAAAACAACACTGAGGGATAAAAGAGGAAGCCCTACCCGGTAGGGTTATACGCCTATGTATTAAATAAATTAATGGGTTAGGGATATTAGAAGTTCCAATTTAGAGGAAATGCACCCTTATTTGCATGGAGGGAGAGTAGAGAGTCATTTAGGAAAACCACCCTAAGTACACCCGACCACGATCGAACCCCGATCTACGCGTCTTTAGCACTCTAATCCAACACGAAAATAACGCGTTAGACCACCTGGCCACCGAAGCGGGAGAACATGTATTAATTTGCGTGTGAGTATAATATAAAACCATTTGTGATTTTTTTTTAATTTCAATAAGCCCGGTCATGATTCAATTATCGACCCTTTGACCCCCACTGACAAACCAGATTATATGAATTCGATGTCCAATCGATGTGAGCCATAAATACTAGTAATCCCATGAATATATATATATATATATATATCCGAAAAATTCCTAATGCACGACAGTATGAATCAATCAACTCCAATGTTAGTTCATTTTTAGTACATCACCACTAATTATTATCATTTATAAATATGTTTTTTTCACTTTGCCATAAGAAAAAAGTAAATAGATATTCATAAAAGATATTTACTATATAATAACTATATTCACCTCAAAAGAAAAGAGATTTGTTTTATTTAGTTTTAGCGCCATTTCTTACTACTCGTTCAGGTCATACGCGTATGAACTAATTTAAGCTAATGGTTTTTGAGTTTAGGAAGGTTATAGGAAATGTAACAGAATTTGAGTTGAGGGAGAGTGGAAAACAATTTTGGAAATATCACCCTCAATACACCCTACAGATATTCGAACCTTGATTTCTCCATCATCAGCTGTTTAGTCTACTCTGACTGTTGTTCATTAGACCAAGCAAGCACCGAAGAAGGTTAAGTTTTATAAAAAAATAATATTATAATTTTTAGAATACACTACCATCTATATTTTTAAAGTTTTTAGTTAGAAAATGTATTTTTTAACTAAAATGTTTTATGTTTTAATTGCTATTAATCGACCTATCCTATATGTTTCAATACATAAATTATATACATGTGATCCACATCAGTGGACAAACTGACTAAATATCAGATTCATGTCTACTAATTTCTTGTCTACGGGAAGACAAAGCCTCGAATCCCGGTTCGATATACTGATTGAAATTTTTCCAAAATAATTTCTCCTCAACCTTCCTCATACCTACACAATTAGGGTAGTTAAAATGTATACATTGTCCATGTGTGTAGAAAGACTCTTTAGAAAAACAACAATAAAACCAATATCTTGGTGACGCTAAAATTGTTTGAATCTAGACTTAAAATCTAAACACTTTCAAATGCTCTTGTCAAAGTCCCATCCGGTTATATATTTTAGTCCTCGTGGGGCGTAAAAATAGGTGAGCTACGAATGAATGCTTATTATAAATAAACTTCCTGGCACTAATAGCAAGAATTAAGTTGTAAATCAATTAAAACAGTTAAAATAAACTCAAAATATTTTTACTAAGCTATTTAGCTTGTATATTTACCAAAATTAGCTACTTGATATATGACATCAGGAACTTGAAAGTTTACTGCTGCACTTATAAAAGTACGTCCCCCATCCCTATTTTGAGCTAGTTATAGCAAGTTCCTCTCATTAAACCTTATCCCTATCTTGAGCCAGTTATATTCAATCCCTATCATTACTGTATTTATATTGAGCATGTTCAATCTACTCCACTTCATTAAATTATATCTCTATTAGCTCCCTGCTAATATTATCCTCCCATCTACGTCCATGTATTCCCAGTAGTCTCTTTCCATTGCGTTTACCTGTCGATACCCTGAACACGTTTCTAGATTATTTTTACAAATCAATATATAAAACTATAACATGACCTACACACTAGCTCAACTTGGGATTATCCAACTAAAATGATACAGCACAGGCTTACCAATCTCTAGTTATATAATTATTTTGTTTGCAGAGCATATTACTACCCGCTAGGATCTGTTCCAATGTGTATTTACGCTAATGTGTAACTATGATAAATGTTGAACAATGGAAGTGTATCTGCTTTGGCGTAGATGAATAATAGTAAATTTTTTAGATAAGTCACCCTTAGTACACCCGACCTGGATTTGAACCCCACTTTCCTCATCATTGACACTCCAGTCCATGACGAGAATGACGCCTGCGGGCTTAAGAGTATTCAATCACCGTTCAGGTACATACTAATTACATAGCATGTATAACCCGTGAAATAATGATAGACACAATCAATTCCATCCGCAATCGAACAAGGGTCTTCTAAAATATGGTTCTTAGCCTACATCCTGATCAACAAGACTTTATAGAATCCATATCTCCGTGGTCCACGTCCTAGTGAATTTCTAAAAATAACTTTTGAACATTTATTTTTCTGCAAACAAAACTTTCTAGTCGTGCTCAGTTGATAAAAATAAATTAACTTTGTATTACTTTAAGGAAACAGTTTTATACTTCATGATTCACGTGACCGTACGTCTACCTTATTAACTAAGGGTCTAAATGAAGTATTTCCTCTTTCAATGTGATAAATTTATAACAGCGAGACTGGATTTAGTAATAATTTATGATTAGTTTATGTTTTTGAATATTGTTTTAATATCATAGGTTGATTGGGAACGTGAATGTTAAATACAGTCCAGTTTTTATTGAAACTGAGAAAGTAATTAAAATCTAATTTCCCATCTTCATACGTCAAGTTATGTAATTGTAGCTATAACTTTTGATGGACACTATAAAAATCTATGAGATAATGCCAATAATATTGTAAAATCTCAACAATTTTGACCATATAAAAAGGTGTTTGTATTTTCTAAGAGGGCTTCTAAATAAAAATTAGAATCAAACTCTACTTTCGTCTTACGATAGTAAAAATATCTATTTTTTCCTTTAATAGTTGAGTTGTATTTAAACACTTAAACACATTACAAAATTGATACTTTTACTAAATCATCTTGTGTATAATCTTACTTGTTAAAAATACACAGTGTCCCAGACAACAATGGTATTACAATAGTAAACAATTGGGCAGGGATTGTTGTTTTACATGACGTCCTGGAAATTAAATATGAGTGGGAAATAGAACACACTTGTGTACTTGCATCATAAAATGTATTTTATAGTAAAAAGGATATTAAATGAGTACCTTATGAATGAGTGGAATCTCTAGGATTGTCGAGTATTCATAGTGTGAGAGAGAGATAAAAGCAGAGGGAAGATATATTGAGCGAAAGAAAAAGTGGCGTATAGCGATTATTGTAGATAAATAAAAGCAAGATAGAAACAGTGGATCAATAAAACAAAACAAAAGTAGATAAGGAATATAGATGGCTAGTAACAGAAAATACGACCAAGGTTGTCCATACGAATGATGTAACAAAATGTAATACCAGCAAGGTAGTCCAGTGGGAAGATATAACAGTATAAAATATTAAATTTGATGGATAGAAAAATGGCACTTACGGTTTTGTTGCCTAGATTGCGGACTCTGCAGCTGAGATAAGCGGACTTGCCCACCAGCGCCGTCACATTGCGAGGTGTCATGGCGTCGAAATACGGTTCATTCCTACTAGATGAAGGCGCCTGCGGGGGTGGAAGGGACGCGTCTGGTTGCAGGGAATTGAAGCCTGGACCACTTGCAGAGCCGTAACCACCGCTAACATATGAGGACCCTGTGGAGGAAACAATAACATATTGGTTAATTTCGAGGAAATATATATAGTATAAAGATACACACATAATAGTTATACACGCTGTTTCATATAAGTATGTTTTGTTTTGACATCCAACTTGGCTATTTATTTGAGGTATTTAACGGGCCTTTTATGAAATGACTAATTATATCAGCAAATGGGAATTTCGATGTGTGAGAATGAAAGAACCTACTAATTTTACCGGGAAATATATTTTTACACACCTTCCAGGGTTATTTTAAATGCCACATTTGACAAAGGAATGACGGTTTACTTACACTCCAAAGGATATTGTCCTATAGATTTTTAACGCTCAAGAAAATTTCGTTGACCCCAAATGGGTTTTAACCCACGAAAAACGGGTCTTGAGGCGAGCACGTAGCCCCAAGACAACTGAGGTAGATTTCACCCTCGCTATCTTTTGCTATACAGAACATGAGTGGAACGTGAACTATTTTAACCTACTACCAAAGATAATCGTGGACGTTAATAATTACGTAAAAAGTGATACACTTTAACGTGCCACTAAAATTGAGTTCTTAGTATAAAGTTAAAAATTACATTAAAAATTATAGTTTTTAACCTGCCACTTCATATAATTACATACAAAACTATACATTTTAACTTGCCACTATATATAAAGGTCTTAGCGTGGATGTTAATGACTACATACAAAATGGGACATTCTAACGTGCCACTAAAGATGAGTTCTTAGCATGGAAGCTAATATGTAATTACATATAAACTGATACATTCTTGCCTACCTCTGTATCGTGTTGTGGTGTTTTTTTAGCAACCCGTCTTACTTCCCGTTCGGGTTACACACTTTGTAGTGATGTTAATACTTATAACTTAGGTACATAAACAAGTGTATTCAATTTAATTTGTACAAATTCTTTTTTTATGTAAGATTCATCACACATGCTTTATTTTTCAATAGAATCTCCCTGCCTCTCAATAAATTTAGCCCAGAATTCTACAAGCTTTTTAACTGCCAGACATTTTTTATATTATATGCGTAGTGAATCATGCACTACCACCTCTTTAGCCTCATTATCACCCACAAATTGACGAACTCTCAGTGTAATTTGAGAAGTCCAAACAGATTCAAATCAGATGCTACCAGGTCTATACCGTAGGCTGAATGGTCGAGAGCTTCCCACTTGAGGTTTTGAATGGTGTTCATAATGTAGGCAGCCGTTTGAGGGCGCACATTATCTTGTAGCAAAACAACACCTTCTGACAGTTAAAATCTCGGTTTTGTTCGTATATCTGGTCATAATTCACGTTGCAGTATGCATAAATATCGTTCACTTGTTACATTTGTCCACGCTCAAAATAATGTTTAAGAATAGGGCCTTGGATATTCCAGAGAAATATGAAAATGAGCTTTACATCAAAGGGTTGTGTCTTGCATCTAATAATAAGTGCTTCCACTGCATGATCTTTTTGGATCCCAGTTCATAGTGGTAAGTCCAAGTTTCATCCACTGTAAAAATGGGATTTAAAAGGCTCACTCTTTCACGATGGTACAGCTACGAATGTGGTAGCAGATGTTCAAACAATTGCGCTTAAGCTCCTTTGTCAGTTGTTTAGGCAACAATGTTTGCACAAACTTTACATAAATCAAGAATATCATGCAGTAACATATTGGCGGGACCTTGACCTATGCCAAGTTCTAGTACAACTTCATATCATGACTCTTCCAGTACACAAGAATAATGGCTTTGACTTGTTCCTGCTTCTCATCTTTGGTTGATGTTGAAGGCCGTTCCAACCACTCTTCATCAATCACAATTTTCCAACAATTTTTGAAAATTTCTAATTACTCGTATATACTTCGGTGAGGTAAAGCATTGTCCCCGTATAAAGCTCATAAACTGCTGGGAATCGCAGATCTTTTAACAACTTCGGACCACAAAAATAGTACGACGCCTCTCTGTTCTTCCCTGCTGCTAATGTAAAGAGGTGCTGCCATATTCACGTCTCAGTAGCATCGAACATACTGACAAAAGTTCTAAAACAACAGGTTACTGAACCACCAGAATTTGTATTACAATGTTTTTAAGTCTCAACGGGATGCCTCTTTTCATTGGCCTCCAAACAAGACCGACTAGAAACTTGTTGAAGAGTCATCGTAATAAGATTACAACATAAGTATTATGCTAAAATGTATTCATCTCCATCACTTAGATGAGCCGCTACCTGTAATTTATTTAAATAATTTAATCAGAATTATATTAATTTTCTCTACCTCACATATTACACTTCATTACCAAAGCCAATTAATATCAATTTCCTATAAGGTAGACCTACATATTTTTTCTGCTACTTCCCACGAAAATTAGGTTTTTTGTGTCAGGTTGTAGGTGGTTGTTCCAGCTGAAAATAATGATAAATAACGCAAGGGTAAACGGTTGGTAGCTTAAGGGTAGAGTTAACAATATGTACTCCTTGGAAATCAATTATATAGTCCTGTATTGTACAAATAATTGCAATTTGCATTGTTCACAGTTTACTATTTAACATTTCAGACAAATAGTTGTAACTTTTGAAAATATCATATTCCCAAATATTCTTCCTTCAGTCTACATTTCTGCCAGACTCTTGTCTCTGGTATCACCCTATACCACGCCGGCCACGCTTAAAATACACTGGTAGATATGCTACTCAGTGAGGCATCAGCTATAACGCACATCCACCCGTTAATGACCTTGCACCATACCATATATCGGTGTTGCAATCTTAGAAATTACTCAAATTCACAATGGTCGTCCATCGCATATGAAATCTAGAACATACCCTTCCAGACGTCCACAATCCTACTTACCACTTCCCTTTTCTGCCAATTTCGTAAGGCCCAACAGTCACGTGCATAATTTGGTTTACTTGACTAACTCAAAAGAAGTTTAGAGAAGATAGAGAAGATGAAGGCCACTAATTAGTTTATTCGCGGTTAATCTTTAAATGTGGGTAGCGACTCCTCGTATCTATTCTATGCAGACCTCGCTCCTTAAACGTCTCTAAGAGTTATGAACTCCACTGTTATCAAATCACGGGAAAGCCTACAAGATCATTACTTGATTTGGTAATAGTGACCATGATAATAGTTCATAAACAGTAATAGTTTTATCTATCACCGATAACTATTCAGGCTGTAAGCATTAATCTTTGTTAAAATAATGTGTTAGGGGTAAGGAAGAATGAGTTTTAGAGGTAATATACCAGTATTTAAGTGGAAGGAGAGTGGTAAACCATACAGGAAAAGAACCCTCAACAGACTCGAAAACTTATTCCTTGATCTTCAGCAGGCAAGTCTAATAGAAGAATGAAGCCGTGAGGTAGACCATCTGGCCAAGAAATAATTGATTTGTACTGAAGTAAATACTGAAACATCGCATATGCAAACGGGGCACCAAAGGTAGAAGCTAGTTTTCTCATCTTGTTTGGATACTATTAGTCAAATTTTAAGGAGTGGCTTTTGAAGGTTGGCACGCGAAATAAAGCTATTTCAAATGTATTACATCATGATAGTTTAAGGGGTTTTCCATCATAGGATTCAAAAATTCACGACTAAATATTTGTTTTAGCTTGGAGCACCTTTTGTTTCCAAATGATGCATCAGAAGAATATCAATAATTCAAACGAAGTGTTTGTGGCTGCCTATTAATCTCTTGTTTAGCGATAAACTAACAATTGGGTCAAAAGTGCAGAGCTTAACATAATGAGCTCATAAATATAGACTTATAGAAAATAATTGTGAAACTCAAAGCCAATTTAATATTATATTAAAACTAAGTTTTCTTTGCAAATTGAATTGGCTTGAATATGGTTATATTATTAAAAGATTTTTTTTTTCTAGATCTCACTTTTTTTTCTAAAAGCAATTATAAAACTATACAAAGCATATCAAGGAGGAAAGTTTCAGTACAAACAGTGTGTATCTTTATTGGAATAACTCTCCCTCGCGTGATTTTAGTTTTATGAAAGAGGATAATATCTTATTTAATGCGTAATAAACATTAGGTTAATAAACTAGTAATCCTAACAATTAAATATAAAAGTATTAACAGGGTTTAATATGCTACAAATCTTTCCGGTGTTCAAATAATTCAGCACTTACTAAAGAATTATAATTGAGATTTCTAAGAACTTATGCATCGGCATAGAAAGGTTGATTTTACAGTTGCATGGCTGCTTTCTACTCTCATTTATGGCGATATTAAAATCCACTTAACTATGGGACGAATAGCCTTATTACTTTCAAATCATGTATGTTATCACTTTACAACCGGTAAAGTCGAGGGTTTAAGTACCTCATTATAAACATAAATTTTAAAATTTTATTTCTAAACATTTATTGTGAGATAAATTATTTTTAAAATGTTTTGCTCTTGAATAATAATTGGCACGCTTTGTTTATAATCACCGTGCCACTTACATCAATTTCTTGCTCATATTGGAGAATTAAATAGCTTCAGATACATTTTAAATTGAATTAATGGGCACACATTAATTTATTAAAGTATTGCTGTATATTCTAGACTGTATGGCATAGCTAATAATTTAGATAATTTAGGTTTTAACAACTTAAGCCTATCTAAAGTAGGCGGGACTCCCTTCGGTGGTCACGTGGTCTAACACACTACTCTAGCAATAGACTAGACTACCAAAGACGGTGAGATCAGGGTTGTAAATTATTGTATACCAAATATGTTAGTGAAACTATGAATTTAAAAGTTAAACATCAGAAATGGAAATAATTAAGAGAAATCAGAATATGATATAAAATATATTAAATAAATAATCACCGAAATTAAAAGGCTTACAAATACCTTACTTGTAATAAATATGTTTTATTTTAGTACATACTATCGGAAAGTTTGAGAATTTTTGAGGTGTTATATGGAGTAACAAGCATTTCTTTCGCAACCAACAACATTAAAAAAAAAACATTTCAACAACTCTAATCGCAACATTAAAAATCAATTTTCCAAAAGTATTATCTACACATTGACATGTGAATGTTGTGATATATACATCAGCCAGATAAGAAGAAATCTTTAACTTAATATGCTAAACACATTGGTGATTTTAAATACGATAGATGCAAATAGAAATTAGCTGAACATCTAAAACTTTCCTGGTATCTACCAACACCAATCAATACATGCATTAAACTCTTACAATCCTCTTCAAAATGTCTCAAAATAGACATTACTGAAAATCTACACACCCATTTGAACGACATTATTTTAAATGAACAAACTCATTTTGAAAACCAATCCCTCACCAAAACAATTAGAAAGATTCATCAACACGTCAAAATAAAAAAATAATACCTATTCCAAAAATTATTTTATCCCTCAGTTTTAACTTAAACCTTTTATAACCATAATCAAGAAGACTAACAACGTAAATTATGCCTTATCTTATTTCAATTTTAAAATTTTGACAAGGCAAACAATAATATTGTTATCTATATTTACTCATCACATAAATTATAATCTATGTCACATTAGAAATACTACCTAATTTTTCAATTTTTTTAATTTTATTTTTTCATATTGGTAGGTTTAAAATTATTTTTGATCATTCCACAAAAATATTCTTACATATAGCACCTCAAAAATTCACAAACTTCCCGATATTATGGACCAAGATAATATATAATTTTTACTACACATAATGTACGTATAAGCTTGTTAATTAAAGTGATTATTTATTTAATATTTCAAATATCATACTATAATATCTCTCAAATATTTAAATATATGTTTAAATTTTAAATTTATAATTTTATTTACATATGTGTATGTAATAAATTACAATTACATTGGTTTTCCTCAGACCTGAAGATGGTGTACCATTGCCGAAACATGTGGTCATAGAAGACTAAAGCTTATATAAATTAAGGAGAAGGGAATAAAAAATAATAAATAAGCTATATCAATAATATTTTAAATGAATATTTACTGTGGGTTAATACTTATTTTTAGCTAACAAATTGAATTTAAAATAATACTATTTTTACAAACAAAGAAACCAACCTTTGGGTATAAACTTTTTATTTCTCGTTGTAATATATTTCTTAACTGAAGAGATCCAACTTTTTTTTTTACTTAACACCAAATGTGAGCAACCACCTATAACTTCTGTTGTAATATATTGATGGCTACCTCTGTAGTAAAATGAAAGGCCATTATTCTTTTTGATATTTTTAACGTGTCTGCAGTGAGTTCGGTGTGCCACTGTTAAGTTTCCCGGCGGTCTCATCCTTCAAGTATTAGTTGCGTGAGTGGAATCCTGTGCACAACGGCCATCACACACCAAGAACCACAGGAAATACGTCCTTCTAGGATGTTTTTTTTAGAGAATTCGAGGCCCACCTTCAACCAAAACCACACTTCTTTCGCGCGACTACTACTGGTCTAAAAGTGATTTGTTATCAGAAACTTTACGATGTTTTTCTGTTCTCTTATGACTTTTTCCCCCCAACATTTCCAGGACTTTTTTTTGTTGAAAAAGTTTTTCTTTATTATTTTTATTATCATCTTTATTGTTTTCTCTCCTACCTGCAAATCTTCCAGCTCTTTGATCGTTGTTTTCGAATAGCACTTGAATTGGAACGAGAAAAGGTGTATCAATCATATTAACTACGAGAAACCCCTATATAAAATTGATTTTTTTTGACAGTCGGTGTCTTAGAACGAAAAAATTATAATTTTTTTAGATTGTAGATACGAATACTTTCCCATTAAACATAAAATACTAAAGCTATGCTAGATTAATAGTGGGCTAGTACAAGTTTTAAGAGATTATCCTTATATTCATATTCCTTGAAACAACTATCTTGCTATGAAAAGTAAAAGTATAAATCTAAGCTATGTAAAGGGCCGTTAAAATTATCTTGTTGATTCAGCTAAATGGCGCGGTTAGAAAATAAGACGAAACTAGTGTAACAGTATTAACATTGTGAAAAAAATTCGTAAATTCCTGCTCAGTTGAAAATAAAATTATTACTAGAGAATGTATATTAATCAATATATTAATATTTAGAAATAAAATATTTGTTTTACTATCTAACTTGAACACAAAAGAAAAATTTCAGTTCTAAATCAAGGAAATAATAATTTCAACGTTTAGTTTAAAGAGTAATTACAAATAACGCTCTTTGAAGGTGGCATGGAAGGAAATGCTAATTATCGCTACCGTTTTTATGCTGTTGTAGTAACTAACAATTTATTTCAGAAAAATAAATTAAATGCTGCTCCAGTCGCAGAAATAGGTTTATTTTTCAACACATAGTAATATGGACAGATTTGAATACCTGTTATGAGCTTATTAGTATTTGATGGGAAACATTTTAAATTAAGAGAAAACCATGTCAAATTCCAGGAAACAATTGACAGATATTCTACAACCGTTAATATTACCATGTGAAGAAAATTAAACTCATATTTATTGAATAATTATTTGTGATACAATGTTGGGGAGCCTTGTGGTCTAAAGCACTTCTCTTGCGTTAGACTCACTAAGCTGCTAATAACGGGGTTATCGTGGTTCGACACCAGTTGTGTATAATGATGGTGGTTTACCCTAAATGGAATGGTTTACTACTCTAAATCTCCACGAAAATATTGGTATAGCCACTTAGTTAGCCGTATAGACACGTTGTTAAGAAAATTTATTTATTTTGCCATAAAGTTTTGCTGCTAATAAAACTGTAAAAGTACTACTATCTTTATTTTGCAATAACTACCATCCAGCCTTAAGTTTCCTAACAGCTTAAAAACCTGCAGGAAGCAAGCTCTAGTACCCAAGGAAGTACTAGCTATATAATGTATTTATTATATAATAACTAGCTGGTGTGGCCGTTATTCGCATGGGTTACATATAGATGTTTATGTTATTTTATTTTCAGAATATAAAATTAATGAAAGGAAAAATAACTGTATCTTAAAATCTTTATATATTTATTCCTTTATTTGTTTAAATCGCCAGAAAACTTTGGAAGGTAAGCTGATTGAATAAAATTAAAATAGGGATATTATCTAAAACTGTGTTAAATCATAACTTCTATGTAGACAATATTTGATGTTTCTCCTGTTGGTGCTAATAAAAAATGTTATTTTGTGTGTCAATCCTTGACCCTGAAACATAATACTGTAAATATGAAAGTCAGACCTCTAAACAACCAAACATATTTTTATATGGATTTAGGAAATACCTATTCACCCAAAGTCACTGCCCCCTGCTTTTAAATATATATTTTTTAAATTGTTCTGGTTATTTGGTCCCTATGTAAGTAAATATTAATTGGTTTACCATACATTAATTTCTTTGTTCTATTATATAAGTCGAGTAAATTTTAGAGGGTACGGATTTCAATCTTCCACCACAATAGTAAGAAATTTTTATGTATAAGATTTGGAAACTTATCTCCCTACCCTCTTCCCTCAATACAATTCACTAACCATCACTTATAAACAAAAATATTTAAGAATTGTTTGGGTATTTTGATTGATTCCAATAAATTAATTGCAAATTTTAATTTTCTATGTAACTTAAAGTGGTTTTTTTTGTAAATATACCTCCCCATTTTTCCACCCCAGAAGCCTGTTCTAAAATTTGAAATAATCAGAATATTGTTCATTCATAGTGGTTTATTTACCTTCCCGTAAAGTTTAATTTTCTTCCGCCCTTGTAAGTAATGATTTTTATTAGTTTTGGACGTTTATAACCACCTCTCCCCATTTTACTAGCCTCAAATTTTAAAAATGATAATTTAGGACTGATTTGATTATCTAGAGTGGTACCTGTACTCGTGTTTGAAATTACAAATTCTTAACGCCACCAATAGTTTATTTATTTATAGACACCAAATTCTCTCCCAACTCCAAGAGTCTTATTTTGTTATTTTTAGGAGTACCCTCAGGTGTACAACTAAGTCAAATATAATCCTTCTGGTTATTTAGGAAGTGGTAGAATTAATGATTAGTGTATGAGTGAGGGCTTTATCTACAGAAATATATGAATTAGGATTCTTACCAGGATATAAGCTTGATAGTTTGGTCACATATAACTAGCTAGCTCATATCTATAAAATATTCTATCATAGGCATATAATCGTTGGATCACTACACAGTTATAATTAAAGTTCCAAATAATGAGGTTAAAAGAGTTTGAAGAATTTAATCATGGCAAATTTACATTATAAATTTTTCATGATGTATTGAAACAGCCCAATCACATTTCACAATGGAAGCCGTTGCCCAGCCCCATTTTAAAAGTTGCACCAGTTGTAGCATGGTCTGAGGTGTTAGGTTCACAATAGTCGATGAGATTGAGACTTGAATCTTGGCTAAGGGCACTAGATATGATTTCCGCAGGTGATGTGTCTATGGTGTTTCACGTACTTTTCACGCACGAATGTGGGTGCACTTCTTTTATGTCACTCTTATCATCCCTAATTAGTAGAAACTCCCCATTATATACAGTACCTTAATGTTACAAATAATACTAGAAATGTATATCTACATATGCGATAAACGAGGCTTAAAGAGTTTAGTTAAATAAGAAAAAAAAAGTTATAGTTCCAAAACGAAGATTATTAAGACTATAATATATATATTTATTTATTTATTTTGTGTATTAATCTATGGTCAGAATGTAAAAAGTTTTTGTTTTTGGAAAACTAAATTTGGAAAAGTAAGGTAAGATTATACATCAATTATTTGAACTCTTACAAAAAACTTGATAGAAAAATTACACCATGGTTTATATTAGCTATGTATTATTTTGTAAATATCAAATTCTATCCTTCAAACACAAACTATGTATTTTATTAAATTAACAAAAGGTATTTGAATGGTTTGTAGGGACCACTGACAAGAATAATTTATTTATAACATATTCTATAATATTAGTGTGTATTTTAATAATAATGTTACACATTTGGGGATTAATAGATTAAAATTGAAATACATGCACAATCTCTGATAATAAACATATGTTTCAAAGGTTGGCCCTTGTTTCGTGTAGAAAATATCGTTTGTATGAAAAATTGGCGATGAAAAGTTTTCTCGTTGGCAAGGGAGGAAAAAACGTTAAATAAAAACTTCCACGTCAGTTCTAGACAGCACTTAAAAGATCTGTCCGTATAAAATGTAAATTATTAATGACAGGCTTTAAGAAAGGAAAAAAGTGACAAGGCTGCAAGTTGGAAGTGTAAAACCAGATGTTGAATGTACGGGAGAGAAAATGAATTTTTCAGTCTTGTCGGAAAATAGTAAAAAAAAATAATAATAAAGAAAAGTCGATGGAAGTGATCTGAGTGGAGAAAATGAATCGTACTATGGGTAGAGAGGGTGGGAGGCTAATATGAGACAAACGAGTATGAAAGTGATAACCGAAAAGAGGGCGGTAAGGGATTATAAAAGGTTATAGAGATGGATGACGTCATAAAGAAAATAATCCTTTCCCCAGCATACCTACCAAATCATAAACGTGTTGGAGAAATTTTCTTTATGGTGAAAATCACCAATGATAAGGTAAAGAATGTAAAAAATAATAATAAGGCTACGAATAGACAAAAAGAAGAAAGGCCTTGAATAGCTTTAGAAAAGAAGAGGAAGCAGAAAGGAGACTGATGGATGAATATGATATAACGACCGTAGGGACGGAATTTGATTATTGGGAACAGACGGAGGGCGTTTAAGAGGAAGAAAGTCAATCGCAGTCAAAGATACTTGGATCTCTCTTTCTACCGTTTCAAATTTACAGTGAGATCTGGAAAAAGTGAATACATTTATCACGTTCTTTATTGGTTCTGTTCTGTGTTCTTTAAGGATATTTGTCCCGATATGCTTTTTATAAATCTTCTCTTATTATAATAAACTCGATTCAATTTTCTCTATGGTTGTTTGACTCCACATTTTTACATACTAATATTACTTTTTTCATTAAAAAACATTAACCTATTTTACTATAATATTAGTTTTACAAAAGTACTTCAGGATCAATTCTAATATGAAATATAATATTTATAAAATTAGGGTGGTATTCATGATAAAAAAAAATTACAGACGATTTTGTTCACTTTTATCCTAAGTGTCATATATTTGGATTTAAATTCCTGTTTGGGATTAAAATAAAACTTTTTGGGTTAAAAATTTTACAAGTTGAACATAAGGAAAGAAAATAATACATTGGAATATGAATTTGTTTTAACAAAGGATTTCTATAATGATAGAACTAGCTTAATATTATAAGTTTATTTGCTATCAAACTAAAGTTAGCCCTGTAAAACTTTCAAATGTTATGAAGTAAAATCAATCATCTTTAATACAAATAAGACGTGAAGATGGTGAAAATCACCGATATATGACTTCATCATAGAAGAAAAACTAAAACGTATTTAAAATAAGGAGAATGGAATAAAAAATTAAATATAACCTTACTATCAATTATATATTTTGCCAACTTTTGAACACAACATGAATGATGCAATTTTTAAACAAACACATTATGTTATATGCATAAAATAAAAATAAATATAACAATAAAAGCTAAAATAACAGTAACTGTAATTTTATATGTTTTTCATTTTTGAATGTGCTTGTAATTTCGGGTAATTTTAAATTCTACACTCTATGATGATATACTTAAACTATTAAGAGATAGTGCATAGTGGAGCTTATAATATATAAGTAGATTACTTTATCATAGGAGAAAAACTGTATTGGTTCACGTTATTAATGATTGATAAATAATTATTCTGAATAAATGGTAAGAAATGATATTTAATATTACTTCATAAATCTTTCAACTTTAAGTTTTTGATTATATATGGGGACTTAGCTTTAATTTCTAAACAATTCTATTTGAGAACAAATACAAGGTTTATAAACTAATAAATTTATAAATAATGTCTTAAAAAGGTTTAGAGACAAAGATGTTGAAAATTTTGCCAAGAATATCAATATATTTAAATAAGATGGTAAAATAATAGAAAAATCAATAAATAATTTTAGTAGCCTCAGGGGTTCAAATTAGGACATTTAAAATAAGCATTATATTTCTAGGCTCCTCAGCCACGCGGGTGTTAGGCCAATATTAATTACATAAGACTTATTAAATAATCGGGTTTTAACATTTATTGCCCCCTATAAGCTACAAATATGCAATGTTAATTTCATTACGGAATTTTTTTTATCAAGAGTTAAATTATAGCAGGAGGTTTCTAAAGGCACCTTTAAGAAACAATAATTTTTTTTATATAATTAAGAAAATTACATATTTACTTTATTTACAGGGCTTAAACTGAAAGTGGGCTCATCATCAAAATGAAATCATCATACAATTAAGAAATTTACTAATATCTCGATCAAATATTAATAAGTCATATCATACGTTATTTTGCTTTCACTTTTGATTGAGTTAACGGGGCTAACATCTTAATAATAAAAGAGTTATATATTTTCAATATTATCATAAAAATAATGTGATATTTTATAAACTTCCATAGCTTGATTTCACTAGACATAATTTTATCCCCACTATAACCTACTACCGATTTACGTTAACTATATTTTAAAAAATATTATTATTATTATTATTATTAGCACCGCGTCTTACTACCCGTTCGGGTTATACGCACTTATGCTAATGTGTAATGGTAGGGTGATTGTGAGATGAAATGGAGGACCTACAGTTTAACGTGGAATCCGAACCACGGTGGAGGCCTGGCATTCCCCACATTCACAAGATGTATTGTCAGAGGTGAAGGAAGGGTTTGGTAATCAGATAAATCTATGCCGGTACCGGGGATTGAACCCTAGCCGCCAGCATAGAAGTCTGACACCTTACCCCTAGACCACCAGGTCACCTATATTTAAAAAAGCTAAAGAGTAGGTGAGAGGTAGGTACAAACTAGAAGAAATGTACCCGCATCTGAAATAAATAAAAAGGGGATTTTTTTCTTGGGGAAATCGTTCCCAATACACCGAGTTGGGCTCTGAGCCCCAGACTCCATATAACAGGCAAATCCTACACGATTATCCTAAAATGTTGTGATCATCAGCCTACCTATGTGGACTATATCCAATTTAAAAAATAAGAAGAGGAAGGTAAATCTTTATATCAATTTTCCGCAAAGATAATAACTATAAAACTAAAGTTGAAACAACATTCCACTATCCATCCGGGTCACAAACCCCGTCATTCCTAGTCAAAATCAGGTACGCCACGCACCACGCAGAAAGCTATAACCATCTTGTAAAAAGCACACGTAGAGAATAATTAAATCACGACATCAAACCAAGTATAGAACAAATATATTATTCTTAGTGTAGTCGGTGGATGGTGGCGTTGGTCCTTCCTGACGGTTGAAAAATTACTGAACCGGCCTTTAACTATCTATCAGTATAAAAATTGTGTCTGTCAAAGTAAAAAAACAGACTTGAAAATTTATATAATTTAGAGAAATGTCAAAACTGTAACCAAAGGGCAATATTAATATCTTACAGAAACGTGGGAACGTGTCACCCAAGGACACGTTGTAGTACAAATGTTGATAGATGAAATAGATGAAGGGACGTTGAGAGAGCCCTTAACTCACAAGAATAGAAGGCATGTGACTAGATCAAGGGTCAGAAACATTTTTTGAAGCTTATCGACCTATCAAAAGTTCCACGATCATCGATTGTTTATCTACAATAGTGTTGATCTTTTCATCTATACTTTTTATAGTTATTCTTTGCATTAATTCATTCCACTATTCTAATGTCATCTCTTATATTATAATATAATGGCAAATAAATTAAAATTTCTATTTTCAAATTACGTTACCCAATTTTCTTATAAATATTATAAAGTTGCATATCATATATATATATATAATTTTATAGCTGACTAGATATCGAAACCATACTATTTAAACTATTAATTATCTTTCTTCACACCAATATGGAAACAAAACGATGTTTAGAAGTAATGGTCATTAGTAGGAGAGATATCGTAATTACGGAAGCAGAACACGATCACAGATGGATTCGAGTGATAATAGAAGGACCCAACGTACGATATATACAACTATCTAAAACTTTAACCCTCCCCTCTTACCCTTGTGTCATATTCACATGCACACGCGTACACAATCCAAAACACCTGAATGTAGTGGTGATAATGGTGTTCTGACAGCCTGCTAAAAGCTTCGGTTTACCAACCCGTTCGCTCGCTTTTTGTTGGGGGTGGGGGGAGGGGTTACCTTATTCACTAAGCAGACGCGTTTATTCTGTAAGCTGGGGTTGTGTCCGTATAAATAGGAAACACGATACGATCTGTACGGATTCTCTTAAAATCGATAGCTCTAACCTATCACTCACGTCCGTTGGACAATACCCACAACACAGAGGTGTGCAACAAAATGTGTAAAAAAAACAAGTAGCAACAGTTTTATGGTAATGGTGCACACAGTTTATTTTAGGAAACAGCTCTTTATATGTAAATATATATATATATATATTGATATGAAACAGGTATTCTAAATATCTCTCCATATATATATATATATGCATAAAGCACTGAAAAAACTATAGACTCTTATATATTATTTATATAATAATATTATTACTGAACATAGCTAGATACATATATGTGTATGCAAATAGTTGTCTAGGTTTTTTTTGCTTTTGTTGGCTATATCCACCACGTCTTAGTGCACTTTAGGGTTGTATGGTTACGTTATTACGTTAATATAGTAGAGATGAGAAAGGTGAAACACTGTTTCCTTTTAAAAGTATAATTTATAATTTTAGATTTTATATAAATTATTATAAAAATATTATGAATCATAGGAAAAAATTGAATAAATAAATGACACGATGCACCACACACAATTTCTCTTTTATCTTAAAATACATACAGTAGCCCCATGACTTCTTTGGTGCTGACTGACGGCTTTGAAAAGCTACCATACCAAATTATGTATCCCTACGTCAAACCAAATGATCTGCAAAAACATGTGTTTAGCAGCTGTCACTTCTTACAGTCAAAATTTAGGTATATACCTAAATGTTGGCTGTCAGAAGTCAGCTGTGAGCTGTCAGTCAGCACCAAAGAAGCCATGGGGCTACTGTAGGTTTATTTACTAAGATCTCAGAAGTTATGTGAAACTAAATCATATACATTCTTGTAGAATCATTCCACCAAAGCCGACAGATAAAATAATAAACATTGTTTCGGAAATACGAGAATAACAATCAATTTTTTATATTTCAAAGAGCTCCATAAAATAATATATAGTATGTTTCGAGATTAGAAACTATGATTTTAAAAAAAATGCATTTAAAAAAAAATTTAGATAGTAGGCTTACAACAACTTTACGTTGATAGGTTATTTATAATATCAGATAGTTGTTGAGATATAATCAAATTTGAAAAGATCCACCCATGTAAAGTACCCTCAAAGTAGCTTTCATTGGAAAACAAGAATTTCCATTTGTTTTTAAATATATAACAATACATAAATATATTTAATCAAAGTAATTGGAAAGATGGATATGGTTAGGGAATTAATATAAAGTACAATATGATAGCACGTAGAAAATAAAGAACAAAGAAATAATCCCAGAATATCTTTCGTCATTTTCATTTTTTTAGGATATTTCCAATAGTAGTCACGCTTCTTGTAAAATATATGGAACATATTATTATGAATGTTTCCTATTGAAAGGGGGAAAGGCAAAAACTACCATTTGGCGTTTCCTCAAGTCTCACGGCACTACCTCGTGGGATTACCTATATCAACCCAAGATCACGCCTGGCAAAGTTAGGGTGCAGAGACCCAGGTTAAGGAACTAAGAGCAAAAAGGTTATATGTGATTCTTCACCCAGTTCTAGTGGATACCGAAGGATCTACGTGATTCTCCACCCAGTTCTAGTGGATGCAGAAGGCTCTACGTGATTCTTTATCCAATTCTAGTGGATACAGAGAACTCTACGTGACTCTTCACCCAGTTCTAGTGGATACCGAAGGATCTACGAGATTCTCCACCCAGTTCTAGTGGATGCAGCAGGCTCTACGTGATTCTTCACCCAGTTATAGTGGATGCAGAAGGCTCTACGTGATTCTTTATCCAGTTCTAGTGGATACAGAAGGCTCTACGTGATTCTTCACCCAGTTCTGGTGGATGCAGAAGGCTCTACGTGATTCTTTATCCAGTTCTAGTGGATGCAGAAGGCTCTACGTGACTCTTTATCCAGTTCTAGTGGATGCAGAAGGCTCTACGTGATTCTCCACCCAGTTCTAGTGGATGCAGAAGGCTCTACGTGATTCTTCACCCAGTTCTAGTGGATGCAGAAGGCTCTACGTGACTCTTTATCCAGTTCTAGTGGATGCAGAAGGCTCTACGTGACTCTTTATCCAGTTCTAGTGGATGCAGAAGGCTCTACGTGATTCTTCACCCAGTTCTTGTGGATGCAGAAGGATCTACGTGATTCTTTATCCAGTTCTAGTGGATACAAAGGTCTCTACGTGATTCTTCACCCAGTTCTAGTGGATATCGAAGGATCTACGTGATTCTTCACCCAGTTCTAGTGGATGCAGAAGGCTCTACTTGACTCTCTATCCAGTTCTAGTGGATGCAGAAGGCTCTACGTGATTCTTCACCCACTTTTAGTGTATGCAGAAGGCTCTACGTGATTCTTTATTCAGTTCTAGTGGATACGGAAGGCTTAGGTGATTTTATTATAAACGGAATTACGTGGATTGTTGCCAAGACAAAGTTATTTGAAATTGTAATTNTTTACAATTTGACATATTTGACCGTGAGAGATGCGTTATATAGTTCAGGCACCATGTTTGCAGCCTATTAGCTGCCCTGGTGGCACGAAACGTTGGACAAAGTATACCTTGGAGTTTGTCTACACGTCACAGCCTAATGAGATGAAGTGATGATATTGATTAAGACGGTGTGAAGCCTATAGTAATATTTAACCTTACTTAAGCCTAATTAATAAGACCAAGTTGACCATAGGAAAAGTTCCCATATGAGAGAAAAATACCATGTCAACACAAAGAAACGAACCATGGAACTGCAAATCAGACATTAGAGGCGTAGACACTAGACCAATATCTGTGTTGCATCTGAAGTATTGTATGTATAGGAGATCCTACATATTATTGTGTGAATTGGAACTGAGTAGGTGAGAACATGTCACAAGTTTATAGTTTTAACCCCTGACATATTTTGATAAGGAGTGTTCGTCAAAAGATGTTACCACAAACAGATACAATGACGAGAATGACTCACCTTAGTTTGTCTATTCCATTATCGTAAGGTGTATAGTATAGTAGCCCCATGACTTCTTTGGTGCTGACTGACAGCTCACAGCTGACTTCTGACAGTCAACATTTAGGTACATACCTAAATTTTGACTGTCAGAAGTGACAGCTGCTAAACACATGTTTTTGCAGATCATATGGTTTGGCATAGGGATACATAATTTGGTCTGGCAGCTTTTCAAAGCTGTGAGCTGTCAGTCAGCACCAAAGAAGCCATGGGGCTACTGTAATAATGCTGGCTTACATAGATAGCCCAGTCAAATGATAAGGCAAGCCTTACTTCCTCTGTCAATATTCCACGAAACGCAATTGTTTAGTATTATTATAAGGACTTAACACTAAAGTCTGCACCAATTGGTAGGCACGTGGTCTAAATCTTAATTTCATTCAGTTAGGTTTGCCAGGGCCAAGGATATCATTCTTCAAATCCATGTCAACTATACTTAAGGTATTTTATCATAAATGGTTCCTTACTATACCTCTATGCAAATGCAAACATTTCCCTTATAGTCAACACTTTTTCTCATCCAAACTGCATTTGAATAGATAATATAATTATTGTATATACATGAGACCCAAGTTAGTAGTAAGACGCATCGATGAAAGTTTCGCTCAAAAGTTTGCATTGATTTCATAAATACAAATAAATGGTATGGAACTCCGCACGGACTTTCTCACTCTATTGTTTAAAAATGGAGGTATTTACTCCATACACGTAATATATGTGACACGAAAAAATATTCACTAGCAAACCCAAGCATATATTGAGTTTTACTTGCGTTTAACATTTTATGAATCCCGAATTTAAATTTTATGATTTTCTTTTTAAAGAATTAAAGCACTCACTAGTATATTTGGTCAAAAATAAAAAAATATCGATATTGTGTCCCCAAGGGTCAATACATCGTATTAAAATTTCGAATTCCAGTTAAAATTTTCGACATTTTATTAGGGATTGCACATCTTAAGGTTATCACATTTTTATTAAATTCTTCATTTAAAAATTTAAACCAACATAAAAGGTAAATATAGAATGATGAGTCTTAAATAATACAGATAGATCATAAATGTACAAATATTTCCTCTAAGAGGTTAAGGAAAGAAAAACATTGATATTTTGAGACTTAATTATCTAATTATTTTATGAAATTGGAGATTTATTGCGTTAAAACTTAAGTAGTATCTCTCTACAACTAAAGCTAACATAATTGTATTAATATATTTGGCAATATCCCCAACCCTATTGTTTTTATAAATATATATTTCTAAGAAAAGTTTATTTTTATTTTTAATAGTACTACCAATTTGCAATGATAAGTTATTTAGTATCTCAAAGAGTTGCGTAGATATGGAAATTTACACTTCTGTAAAGTATTATTATTATTATTATTATTATTATTATTATTAGCACAGCGTCTTACTACCCGTTCGGGTTATACGCACTTACGCTAATGTGTAATGGTAGGGTGATTGTGAGATGAAATGGAGGACCTACAGTTTAACGTGGGATCCGAACCACGGTGGAGGCCTGGCATTCTCCACATTCACAAGATGTCTGGTCAGAGGTGAAGGAAGGGTTTGGTAATCAGATAAATCTGTGCCGGGACCGAGGATTGAACCCCAGTCCCCCAGCACAGAAGTCCGACACCTTACCCCTAGACCACCTTCTGTAAAGTACCCTAAAGTTCATTTTCATAGGAAAATAAAAATATCCATTTTGTTTATGATCTTAATAAACGCATAGATACGAATTATAATCAAAATCATCATAGATTTTTTTTTAGAAAATTGACTTTTTTTATTTTCGTCCTTTATAAAAACTACTCTTAAATGTAGGTTTAAACATACATACAAACAGACGGCAATGCAAAAACCACTTTTTAGGGATCTGGGGGTCATGAAACGTTGAAATCCATCAATATTTGGGTAATATTTTTTTGACGGTCGCAATACTTTACCTTTAGTGTTCGAAAAGTTGAAAAATATCTAGATTGGCGTTTAGCTTGAAAAATACTGGTTTTATAAAAATATGTTTCAAATCATATATTTGTATTATAAATAGACCTACATATTTGCTCTGATAAGTAATTTCATATCTCAGGTAGTTTCAGAGGTATGATTAAAAATAAGAATCTAAACATCTGACCGGAAACTGTGAAGGTATTTTGCTGAAAAAAATAGGGTATTAATTTGTTTAAATTATTGAAAAATTATTATAAATTAAATTTTACAAAAATCGTTAGAGCCGATTTTGAGAAAATCGATTTTTTCTCTTTTCACCCTTCATTAAACTACCTTTAATTTTATAGTTAGATATCCCTTTTCCAAAAACCCCTAGATACCAAGTTTTAGCCCGATCGGTAAAATAGTTTAGGCTCTAGTCGGAGGTACAGACAGACACACCGAAATTCAAAAACAAAATTTTCGGACTCGGGGGAGTGTGGAAGAGGAGATGGGGGTTTATGAAACGACGAAATTAATCTGAATCTTAAGCTCAATTTTTTTGACGATCACAATATTTTCTCTACCTGTGAGATAGCGAGAAAGTAAAAATCATTAGAAAGGATAAAATACAGGCAATTTTACCATACATGTGCGTCGCATCTATTATTCGTCAGAGCTATCAATCTATTCACACTAGGAATAAGGAATTTAAAAAGGAAGTGTGATAGCATTTGCGGGGAACGATAGTGGAACATAATTAAAAAAAAAATAATTCAGTCAATCAGACTGTGATTCGTAAACCGGACCAAAACAAGCACAATCGACACCTTTGTTTGATCATTCATTGCTGTGTGTGTGTGTGTGCGTGGATAGTAATAAAATGGCGTAGGATATTTCAGTCATTGTTAACCAAAGAAAAAAATATAACCTAACTATATAATATCTGACTTGAGTGATAATCATTTCACGATTATCAAATTAAATGTTAGTATCCCTTTTGCAATAAATTAAATCAATTATATTAATTTTAGTAAATACTTTTTTATAAAAGATTAATTTATATTTATACTGGATAAAATTTTAGATAACATGAGCAATTGAGCATCTAAGAACATTTGCTACATTCGCTCCTGCTATATTCAGAGCTTGTTAGGCTCTGTTCAGTTATCATTTAGACCGGGGAGAACTTAATAATCTGCATTAACAACGATGCTCGCTGAACATCCACCTAATCGCAGGTACCCCATTAGTGTTGAGTAATATTATTTTTATTTACAGGTAAAAACTAGGAAAATCAATATATAATAAATACAGATAAGTATGAACTCTTATCAAGACTAGATACATACAAAAATAAATGATGCATCACTCGAACAATGTTTGGTTGTTCACACCAAAACCAAAAGATAACAGGAGATAGCACAAATTTCCCTTGATAATTCGCTCAAAGACCGACAGCGGGTGAATCATAAGTGAAATTGAACCAAGCCTGATTGAACACTGCCTAATTGTGTTCTCTCAAGTTCTAAGAATATTTACACTGACACGAATTCTTCATTCTAGATGCTCGTTCGCACGCATTTCTTTAACGTTCGCTCTGGTGTAAACGGGGTATTTTGTGCTGGTGTAAACGTAGCTTTAAACAATAGGGTGAGATAACATTTTTATTGAAATTATATACCTGTATTAGCCATGGTGATAAATCACATGCTAAGCACCTTACACATCGCACAAGATATTATTAGTATTATTATTATTATTAGCACCACGTGTTACTACTCGTTTGGGTTACACACACTTACGCTAATGTGTAGTGGTATGGCAATTGTGAGATGAAATGGAAGACCTACAGTTTAACGTGGAATCCGAACAATTGCGGAGGCCTGGCATGCCACACATTCACAAGTTGTGATTAATACACGTCAGAGGTGAAGGAAGGGTTTAGCAATCAGATAAATCAGTGCCGAGACCAAGGAATGAACCCCGGACCCCCAGCAGAGAAGTCTGACACCTTATCCCTAGACCACCAGGTCACCCACAAGATATATAATACAGCCTGACCCCTCCCATCACTGGCAAATACTAAATAATGTTACGAGTCTGACGCCAAAAGTCACGTGATCACAATTGACCCCTAAAATTGTTAGTTTGTCTCCATACACTACACACACAGTATCGGCTGAATTGCAAAGGTTAACCTTCGGGAAATATATAGTGAATTATTTTATTTCTAACTAGCTACTATTTAAACGATAGCACCTTTATTTAAATATTCAAGGAGATTTGCAAAAACTTTTTACGTAGTCAAAATAAATATTATTTTTCACGCGTGGATTTGTCAAACCGCGCGATGTTGTGCTCACACGTTCCCTGCTCTACTTGTTCGCCATCATGTTTCTTAATCTCTACACGTGCGTTATTACCCCTACAGCTATCATTGCCTCTAGAAAGGACGCCAAGTCACGAAACAACGACTGTCATCTTGCGGCATACAAACGTAAAAGCACGGTGTATACAAATTTGCATAATAATCTAGAGAAAAGCAACCGATCAAGAAAAGATATTAAAGGCAAAACTTGAATATTGAAATTTTCTATTCATTTCCTCCTTAGAGCTTATAGTAATTTTAAAAAGGGCCGCCATTTATTTCGGTGGCTGTCCATTAGATTTTGCTTATCGCAAAATGCTGGCATCTATGGTTATACATTACATTTACCCAGATTCATAGCAGCCTTACCTTAATGGAAGACAATATGGCCGCGTCATAATGGATAAATGCAAGTTAAGCCCTTAATTATTCAAAGTAAAGGAATATTTAAAAAAGAGTGCAGAATTATAACAAATCAATCAATATGTTTTAGAAGGATGTGTTAGTTTAATGTTCCATTTGAAAAAAATAAGAATGTACTGTAATTCATGTACCCTTTCTTCAGGCTAACCCTGTAAGTTTGCAAGCTCATCTTGAAATATTCCATCCTGGTTTGGATTATGAATTAGAGTTATAATATAATTTTAATGTAATAGGTACAGGTTAGACTGCTTGCTTCAAGGGTAGAGAGAGTGCATAGCCATTGTTGGGTTTCAACGCACTCTAAAAGTATATGCGAAATTAAATTTTTTCTATCACATATTTATTTGCCCTGTTTTTGTTTAAAGAATAGCGCTCTCAGAGAGAATAATTGCATGATCTTGTGAGTATTATATGTACTTAGATACAAAAAACATTATTACTATTAATACTAGGTGTTCTTTCTCACGACAGGTCAATTCCTTTGGTCAGTGAAACTAGTCCACCAATGCGCCCTGTCCTCTGACTCCTCCTTCAACCCACATAATTATTTTTTTCCCTTTAAGTCATCTAATATTTGAATCATCCTTCTTCCTAAACTCTTCTTTCCTTCAACCTTTCCTTTTATTTATTCATGCAGAATATAATTACTTCCAAGGATGTGTACGATCCTGTTTGGCTTGCACCGAAGAACTAGATCCAAAATGGTTCTCTTCTTAAAACTCCTCTTGGGACTTCTTCATTTGTCACCTTGTCTGTTCACCTGATCTTATCACCACTCTTCTTAGGACTTCTTCATTTGTCACCCTGTCTGTTCACCTGATCTTCTCAAGTATTCTCCAGGTCCACATTAAAATCTCACAGAATATAGAAAACAGTATATTATACAAAATAGTAAACACTATCTTTGCCTGTCTTTTCCAATGCGTGAATAGCATGAAGATACCATAGTTATTCTTACATTCTCCTAGTCACTTGTTTCTAGTTTCACTTGTCTGGGCTATGGAGGGAATAAGTTAGAGGGTAAGGAGGTTCATTAAACTAAAACCTAGAACGAATTAAACAACTAAATAGTACCTCTAAGTATGATTATTATCATATACGTACTGTACATACACTTTGTAAATATACATAAACATTAAGGCCCTGATGTAACAAAACTCAAATCTGTATCTCTTAATTTTTATGCTGATATTGTTATTTTCTTTTTTTTTAAATTAGTAAGGATATAAATTTCACTTATTATTATCAGTGCTTAGAGGCCCATTGACACAATGAGGTCATTAGGGCCTTTTCTCGTGTTATTATTAAATTATTATTATATTACATTTTATGAAAATATGTTAAATGTAAAAAAAACCTTTTGTAAATTATTGGACTTTTTTAATATTTTTAACAACATTCTAAATTGAAAAGCTACAAATTTTTATTCTATAAATATAGAAAATGATTAAATTGGTTACTTTCTATTCAGATTTGTGTAAAGTCATAAAATAATATTATTGCTGTCCTAATTAAGCAACTTAGATATTTATTGGTTAAGGCTAACCTATAAATAAATGTCTTTATAATTTCACCAAACCACTAAAAAATTTAATATCATAGCTTTAGCAAATAGAGCTTTTCAATATTTCAATGTCAAACCACCTTAACACCACAAATCTTTTATATTCCTTTAATCGAACCCAAGAATTCATTCCCAAAAAATTAATGTAAGACTGTACTTATTTTGGATCTGAATAATTCACATGAACTGCACCACGATTCCACACAAAAAGAAATTATATATAATCATGATGGAGTTTATTGCACATGTTCTATCAGACTACGTCATCACTTGGCTACTTGTAGTGTCAAAAACTAAGATAATCTCATGTTAAGAAAGAAAGTGCTATTTATACTTATCGTAATTCAAAAGTTATTATACTTGCTTTGGACTAGAAACTTCGTTGGCAACTAAACACGTAGAGTGTTAATTAGATTTATCGACCATTTTGGTGTTCTTACGTATGTAAAAAGTCAAATTTAATGTGAGGAACGTAAAGGTCAACTTAACATTAACATGTTTATTTTCAAATACTTATTTTTTTAGATTGTTAAAATGCAGCTTTTGGTTGAATGTGTTTCTGGGTGAAATATGCATAGTACCCATTGTAAGTTACAATTCATCGCTTTTCCATCAGGAATTAAATAAAGTAAAAGAGGCTATATTAGATATGTTCAATAATATATAATTAAATGAATAATGTTTTTAAATGAATACAAAAATATTTTTTTCGCAATCTTATTTTTTGAAAGTATTTTATATATATAAAATTATAAACACTTAGGTATCAAGTACTATATATATGTATATACGAATAAGGACTTAAGTATTACGTATCATATAAATATAATTATATATATATATATATTTATATTTATATATACAATATTTAATAGTATATATAATCACAGATGTGCTAGTATTTAAAAAATATTAATATATGTGAATGTATGTGAACTTTTTTAAACAATTACTTAACTCATCCATAACTTATTAGATTGACTATAGTAAAAAGTTTATTATAATTTGGTTTCACCTCAATAACAATTACTTTTAAATTGCTAAAAATCATTTAGGTTTATACCAAAATAATGATCGAAAGAGAATTCCTAGGCAAGTTTCAAACATCTGTGTGCTGCCTCTCCAAGATAAAATTAGCTCACATTTCCGAATGGTATCAGTATGGAGATTAATTGGTGCTAAGCTCATCACATTTATATTTATATTTACACTCAATTCTATGACAGGTACATGTGTTTTGGCTATCAGCCACTTATACTTCAATTTAAATCAATAATATGTACATCTCATATGATTGTCTAGTTATACTATTTTAGAACCACATACATTAATTACTTTACCTTAAAAATTTTACAGGAAAAGTATAAAATAGTAAGTTAAAACTCATGAAGTGTAATGACTTGAAATCTTTAAACCACTTCTTATAGATTTAAATTAAACATTTATTGAAATTTTACAGTAAAATTATGATGGTCAAATGACCTTAAGATAAAAGTACTCACATTCACCTTAAAATAGAAAGAAAAATAAGCAAGTAGGTTAGCACTAAGCTCTAGGAGGCATGAAAGTATTAATAAAAATATACATTTAAAATAAATTTTCAGTTGGTTTTTAAGTCAAAGGTTTGAGAAATATAAATCCTTCCTCAGTTTTACTTCACGGAAAATGGTTTAGCCGTTGGACATGATTAAAATATTTATGAAATAGAATGTTAACGAATAAATTAAATCAGACAAACTTTCCAAGAATTCCTCGTATTATACACACATCTTATTTAATTTCATGACCCTCAGTCTCTAATGAAAGTTCGCAATGGTTGTATGCGGGTTGCGGTGGGTCAAAAGGATTACATACGTAGCCACCAGGCCCTTTTGAGAACCACTGTGCTGTGAGAATTACTCATTAATGTCATGACGAGACAAGATTCCTGACAATAACAGAGCAAGAGTGAAGTTAGAAAGCACCTAGGACTCATCCTATCTCAGACTCGGCGTGCGTGGCCGACATTCATTTGACCCCAGAGAGGGTGAAACGGAACCGATTTGTACCCTGCCTGCTGAATGGTTTGATTAATATCTAACAAACCAAATAACTTTATACCCTGACTACTGAATCGTTTATTTAATATCAAACAAACCGAAAAACGTTATACCCTGCCTACTGATTTGTTTATTTAATATCAAACAAACCGAGAAACTTTGTAACCTGCCTACTGAATTGTTTAATTGAATCAATCACACCAAAAAACTTTGTACCCTGCCTCCTGAATTGTTTAATTGAATCAATCAAACCAAAAAACTTTGTACCCTGCATCCTGAATGGGTTAATTAATATGAATCAAACCCAAATCATTTTTACCCTGCTTGTTGAATGATTTAATGAATACCAACCGAACCGAAATACTTTGATCCCTGCTTTCTGAATGTTTTATTTAATATCAACCAAACTGAAATAATTGTTACTCTGCCTCCTGAATGGTTTAATTAATATCAACCAAACTGAAATACTTTTATCACTAGGTAGTGTCTGATAACGACCTACGTGCATTGTCTAGCCTTCCTTGTAATTAGAATGTATTGTTTCAAACAGTGGCTGGCAAACACCCTCTACCCCGAGGTTCTCATGAATATTGTCACACAATAAAGTTTAATTTGGAGTTTAGTTCAGGACCTACAATTAAAGTGACTTCAGGGCCTATTGGGAGAGAACAATATCTGATTTCAAACACGCCACGCCTTATGGTGACATTGCGCGCTCGGATGAAAATATACAAATGAGGGGAGACGAAAGGGAACGTGATTACAAACAAAGGGCCATTTAGTGAAAATATATATAATATTTTAGTATAGTTCATACATTTTTATTAAATATAATATTAATAGAGATGGGACGTTTGAATCTTTGATTTCTTGATTCTATCGAACCTATGGTATTAGAGAGAATCATAAAAATCTCAAAAAATAAAAATAGCTTGAGTACAATAATTATAAAGACATTGAATTCATATGACAAAGTAAGCACACGGTAAAATAAATTATATAGAATTGGAAAGTTGGTAGAGTAATAAAATCATGAAAAAGTACAAAATTGTGTTAGTATGATTAATTTACTAAAAACAGTGTTCGTTTATTTGTTTATGACGTGGTAGACATAAAAAACCAAATAGGTTTTGATAATGGCACCAAGCCTTGAACATAAAAAAAAACATATTTACACTAACTAAATTTGTACATTTTTAATTATTAAAGGATTAAAATTGGTATTCAAGATTCGAAAGAAATCATTTAATATTCGTATTTGAATAATATAGGATTTGGCCCATTTCTGAAGGAAAGTAGCTTAATATTTACTTATAACATGTATAATTAGCAACGCGTATTACAAACCATTTGGGTTGTACGCTTAAATACTAGCTACGCTAATGGGTTAGAGATTGAGAGGGTCAAATAAAGTGGAAATTGATCCATATTTGCGTGGAGAGAGAGAGAAAGAGAGAGAAAGTGGAAATTTATTTGGGAGGTGGTTTATATAACGTGTATCGGCGGTCGCGTTAGATCTTGTACTTTAACGCACAACTCTCGTTTTTAGACTGGATTGATGGTTAAGGGGATATACAAGCTCAAATCTCTGCCAGGTGCACTGAGGTTGGTATTTTCCTCGCCCGTTTATGACTCTCCTTCCAAGAAAATTTAGTTACATTTGCTTTAAAATCATACCTTCATTTTCTCTCTACAACTAGCTTAGTTACTGTATATATATATATATATATATATATATATATATATATTAGACCGAGCTGGTTGTCAGACGTGACGAAAACAATTACAAAATAAACAAGATATTGTAGTGGGGTCAGGCAAAACATCTATATATTGGTTATGATAAATGTTTTAATGATAAGGAAGGCTATAATTAGAGGAAGTGTACCAACAATTACCTAGAAAGAGAGTGGAAAACAATTTTGTAGAAACGACCATTTGTATAGCCGACCGAGATTCTAAACTCTATTTCCCCGTCACGAACAGTCTACTCTACTACGAGAGTAATATCTTAGACCATACGGACACAGAAGCGAGTGATAAAGTCAAGTATAGGGCAGCTTTCACTGTGCTGTTACTATCCACTCTCTCTTTCAGAATTATTGTGAGAGTATTTTCACCAATTTATGACTAGATTATGTAGTTAATAGAATCTGTATTATAAACAAATAAAAGTGGGTTATTTAATTAAATGTCTTAAATTGTATATTGTGATGTTATTGTTTGCTGAAAAAGGAGTTGTAATATTAATTTAATATATGGTTGACACATGCTTTCAAAAATTAAAGTCCATTGATAACTTTACGGTTTAGTTTTCTTTTGTTTATTTCAGCTTACATAACTCCTAAAGTTTTGAATTTTAGTTGTTTATTTACTGTATAGGTATATATGTAATATACTTAGTTGGTTTCAACAAATGGGTTATTCTTTTATGGTTTTATTGAGGCTTTCTTAAATAAACGGACGGCTAGCCGCAATTTTTTTTGTGTGTGTGTGATCAAAGCGCTTTCTGTTTTGAAGAGTGGTTTGGCTTAGAATTATAAGGATCTTAGGTGACCTGGCGGTATATAGTACGTCTGGTACATAAAAAAAAGCTGCACTTTTTGATTGGAAAATGCCACTTTCTGTGGTCATAAATTAGGTCATAAGAGACATTTTCAGATAGGGAGCCACATTAAAATCCGTGCAGGACACCAAAATGGTGGCTATTTATGGACGCCATTTTGGAGTCCTAGAATTGGTTGTATCTCAGCTCCTAATGGTTCGATTTTAATTTTTCTTTTTTTATTTAAAAGCTCTTATTAAGTACATTAATTTACCATATTTACTTGTCTCTAAGCCTTAAAATTTTCTCGTAATTAAAAAAAAAATTATTTTAGTTTTCATCTAGTTTTTTTTATTTGTTTTTGTTTTTTGTGTGTGATCTCTCTTACATTTGTTTTCATTCGAATATAAAATTATATTCATATAAATCATTTAACATTCATTTTTGCAGATT
>CABFVX010001423.1:5731-42977 GCA_902151425.1 Timema shepardi | reverse complement strand
GGTCCCGGCACAGATTTATCTGATTACCAAACCCTTCCTTCACCTCTGACAAGACATCTTGTGAATGTGGGGAATGCCAGGCCTCCACCGTGGTTCGGATTCCATGTTAAACTGTAGGTCCTTCATTTCATCTCACAATCACCCTACCATTACACATTAGCGTAAGTGCGTATAACACGAACGGGTAGTAAGACGCGGTGCTAATAATAATAATAATAATAATAATAATAGGATCTTGATTTATTAGTTGTTTTTTATTGCTTAGAACACCTGGATATAATTTATGGAACTAACTTGCCCTAGTGGAAGAAATATGAGTAACTATAAGACAAAGTTTATTTTTTTAAACGAATTATTCTGTTATCCCAATTTAAGCGAGAGGTTAATATTTTCAAGTATTGCTTGACAGTAATTTTATTAATTTATAAATTAGTTTGTCATGCCTTTTTAAGTAGTTTTTATTTTAGGTCATAGCTTACAACCATTAAGACAACCACTCTCAAAATTTAATCATGCCAGACTTTATTTACTTTATTAATGTACATTTTATTTTGAGCATTGCATTCCATGTTTAGAGATAGTTTTATTGGGTTTGGTGTCCATTTCAAGATTACTTATAGGCTCAAGGAAGATAAGCACAATATTGTTGTACGTGTCCAATATAGCCAAAACTTTAGTTAAGGCCCAGATGTTTTAGGAAAGGAGGGTTTCATCAAATCGCTAAACAGTTTCTGGGGTAGATTTATTTGGTTGTGTAAAAATCTTCCTACCTGATGGTGTTAAATAGGTTGATAGTTGGCAGAAATTTATTCATATGCTCATTTATATTAAACTAGATTCCAATTTTAGGAAATTTTACCCCACTATGTTGTGATCAAAACAATCGTGCCACGTCTTACAACATGTCAAGGATATCCACATATCCATACTTATTAACTAAATAAGAATAAGGCAACTTAGAGAGAGAGTGAAATAACTATTTTTTAAATGATATTACTATTACATCCGGACAGAATTTGAACCTTGAAACCACTGTTACGGGTAAACCCGAAGAGATGAGGTTGGTGTCATAATCTCCATGTTCAAATATGGGGGGTGATTAATTTTTAAAAATACATGCAATTTACATTTTTGACCTATAGTTCAATAACAACAGTAATAATAATATTAAACACATTAACTAATTTTTGTTATTACTTTCCAAAAGTATGTCTAGGCCAAATAACTTAAAATACCACAGGTTTTTGAATCCATGAATTGACTAATTACAATAATAAAGAGTCATGACAAAAGGTAGCGGGTTTGATAACCGTCACCTAGTACAATTTTTTAATAGTTAAAATATATCATCATCTAACCAAATATTCAGTGATGTAAGTCACTTGTATTTACCCTATAAATGCCAATAATGCAATAACGTTTACCATAAGATAGGTAGTTAAATAAAATAAGTCCTAAAAATATATAGGGTGAGGTTGCTATATATAGTATCACCAAAATGACAAGCCAGACTGCTGTCAAATTAAAATATACAGTTATAACGTTATACATGCAAATGATATTAAGTAATAGTTATTATTTTAAATTGTAAAAAATAAACTGATAGAATATATTATAGAATATTTCCTAAAACCCCAAGTTTTTGAATTATTACATATCAAACTATAAAACCGAATATTATGTTACCGGACTTGTATGTTTGGCTCTCGGTAGCTAAAGAATAACAAATTTACAACAATAACAACAAAAGCTTGGAGTAAAATAATTATAAGACATAAGTAAGTGTTCATTGGTATTATTATAATTAGAATTCATATGAGATCTACAAGTTGTTTCAGCTAATTTATATTATGAACTCCACGTGTAATTGAAGAGAAATTGGCAGCCAAGTGTAAAAAAAATGTTCTTAACATGTTTTAATACATTTGACTATTATTTGTAAGTTATATTTAAATATTCTCTACAAATTGAACAAGAATGTTGCCGTTTTGGTCTTCCTTTTTGTTTCAGGCTTGAAATGGATGAAAATATTATAATCACCTGCGTCGGGATTGTTTGTTACATTGTTAAATATAGTTAATGTTTTGTAATGTAAATGTTAATTAGTGATACTTAGAGCTAGTAATCAAAACATGGTTGGAAAATATGTATACACAAATGTCGCGGAATGGCTTCATTGCTTACGTGGTAATAGTTTAAGGAAATAGTGAGATTACGTTTCATTACAGTGGATACAATAGGAAGGAGAAATTTCCTCTTTTTTGTGTTTATTAATTAAAATAGGGGGTATTTTGGGTTTCTTGGGAATATGGACACAGTCCTAGTAAGTCCTTAAAACGAGGGCATAGTTAGACTCATTGACAATAGCGTCACATTTAATTAACTACGTTTGTACTTAGTCTATAGCACTATATTTAATAGAGCCGTGGAAGAACGTTGGTTAATTCAAGCTTATTAATGTAAGTAAGCCACGAGTAAGGACCCTAGGATGAAGGGCCAGATAGGACCAACCTTGCTAAAGTAAGTGATGACATGTTTACCAACTACATACTGCTGATACGTTTACCAACCACATACTGCTGACACTAAGTTGTCTATTTCTAAATTACTTTCATCATGA
The DNA here is from genome assembly GCA_902151425.1 of Timema shepardi. Classification (NCBI taxonomy): domain Eukaryota; kingdom Metazoa; phylum Arthropoda; class Insecta; order Phasmatodea; family Timematidae; genus Timema; species Timema shepardi. Next base: position 40,357 of record CABFVX010001423.1, on the reverse strand, counting down.
ACTACCATTACATTTTATGTTCTATCTTTAAAAGTACTGTACGTTAGACATCAACCCCAAACTGTGCTTGTCTGGTTCAGTCATAGCCTACTCCTACTCCTTTTCCTTAGGCAATCCTTCATGCCCACTCGGCCGATTACCCAAACTAAGGGTAAACAGTAAACAAACACCTTTGGGGTAGCGACACCAACAACTGATGGAGTGGCGAGTCGTTACAATTGATAACACCAGCGGGGTCTATTCCTACACAAATTAATGTCAGAAGTAATTACCGGTTGAAGAATGTATGATGAGTACTGGTACATTATGTTGGAGATTTTATAACTCTAGTACAACACATGGGAAAATATATAATATGATTTAAATACTATATTGAAGGCCTTAAAATAATCTAAATATAATGAAATATGCCAAAACTTGCCTGAATAATATAAAGATAATAAACACAGTTATCACAAAAAATTCCAAGATAAATTATAGCCATTCAAAAATTGGATGATAAGAACCCTAATAAAACTAAATAAGATATTTTTGTATCTTCTATTTCTTCATAGTTTCAGGCATTGGGAGCTTCAACATCAGAGGTATTCGAAAACATATGTGTTTTATGTGGAAATAGTAAGAAAACCAAAGGATGAAAATAATCTCTAGTATTAAGTGAAATATTAGAAGTTCGTAGAAGGTTAAAGGATATTTAAAATATACTTACCAATTAATGAGCACGATAAAAGCATTCTTGTTTGAAAGAATACTTTTAACTTTCAAAATTTTGACAGCTGGACATTTTGTAGATCATTTCAGAAAACCGTTTAGTATGAAAATACATGCATAGTCAATTCGGGGAAGGGTAATTTGTTGCCATCCATGCACTTAACTAGCTAAAGAAGGACTGTTCGATTCCAATCATAAAAGCTCATAGAACTAATGGAAAACCTAAATCCTATTTTGGAGATAATCTAATGAAAAAAAAATTAATAGCTGGGCAAGATTTTATATTCTACCAAAATTAAATCACTTCTTTTGAAGTGCTTTCATTTACGATAAACTATTCAGTGACAATTGAACACAGCAGAGAAAAAGAATGTGGCATTTTTTCTGCGTAAAATCATTAAGAACGAAGCACAGCATCCAAATTGAAATACTCTATATTATTCTCTTTTAAATGTCAGATTTAATTGAGTTTATATTTTAACATTGTTTTAAATACTTTTTAACTGTTTCACAGTAAGATCCTCCAACAATATCTACTCAAACTTCAAATTAGAATAATTCAATGAAGTTATTGAGGTTAACAAACTAACTTCAGTTAGGTGGCCATCCTAATTGTTTATTATTAATATAATCTTAAAAAAGGATTTGTTAAATATATTCAAGTAGCTAGCTATTCATAGTAGGATCTGTCATAAATATATATTATTTTAATATTCATAGGGGCGTATGCATGAACTTGACTAAATGGATGCTTAGTGGACACTAGCGTGGGTTTGATGGGTCATCTTAGGTTAAAAGGTGGAGCGATAATGTGTTCGGGACAATACTATCGGTCCACTAAGTTTCACTATACGATCTTTCATACCACCCATAGACATACATTGAAACAAATATAGAAACTGTTGGTACATGGAATCACACTGAGGTTTTAGTCCTCACATTTTACGTTACTAACTTTAACTTCTGTGTACATCCATTACTGTTTCCAGCATGGGGTCTAGGTAAGTGTTTTTATTCAAGCTATATATTTCCCACTACCGGCTTCCTGAGCCTGTTTTAGCTTCATATGCCTTATTATCTAACTTAATACTAGGTCAGGCACAAAATACAGTCCCCTAAGGGTAAACCCACAATTCACCAATGATAATTATTTCGGCCATGCTGGTATTCAAACCCGTGACCTCTACCTCAGTAGTCAGACACGCTACTAACTGAGCAAAGTGGAAGAATATAACTTTTGTGAAATTATTTATATTTATTTAATGAACATTCATGAGACAATAATATTAATATTGATTTATGAATTCGGTTGAGAGATCTAATAATAAATTACAAGAGCATTTCTTTATGTAAAACTAAATAGAATGATCATCCAACAATCAGAATTATGTGCAAATAATTGATACCTTTCCAAGGTGGCCTTGCGTTTACGTTTGAATTTTAATTAATTATATTTTGTTATTTTAGTAGATGTTTATGTCCACGCGTTGACAGCTGTTATTTGTTTTGCTAGACCTGCCGGAATTGTATATTTATCAAACATTGACCGATATTGTTGGTAAACATTAATGTACTTATAGTAAACTCTAAGTCAATTAACCTCTAATGAAATATCACTTGAAACGATCAATTACATTAACCCAAAGTTTTAATTTAAGAATACTGTAATCATTAACTTTTATAACCAGTAATTTAACCTAAAATTTAAATTTTGCCATTAATGAAGAGGTCGTTTTACAGGGTGAATCTAAACGCCGGAAATTTGTAAAACTATTATTATTTATAGCAAATGTATAGCTTTTCAATAAAATTACCTAAAAGGAACAAAATTTAAGAGGTGTACTTTCTTCAGCAAAGGATGCAGTTTTTATCGGCACTAGAGAATGAACCAATTTTAGTATCATAAGCATAACAGGGAGTAAAAATCACTAAATATTTGGATCAATTTAGGTTATTCCATAGGCTATCATTTGGCTGTAGAATTGGTTTGTATCTTCACTTTTATAATAAAGCTGGCTAACCCCTGAAAATTCACCAAAGATAAAAGGCCATATCACTGGGTTAGTTTGAGATTGATTATATTTAAACACTTTCAGGAAAGGGAGTTTGAATTTTGTAGCCGACCACCAAAAATGTGGAATATGTAAAAAAAAATATTTTAATAAAAGACCTTCAGCTTGTTAAAGCGCTAAAGAGAATTTCCACAGCCCTTTGAATTGTATGCGATACATTGAACTATATTTGAAAACAAACTATAGTTATTTTTCAATACTATTTGCTCTTGAATAACAAAGCGTTCTCTAAAATATTTTTTGGGAGGAATGCTTAAAAAGGGGGTTTATTAGAATGGCATCTATAGATTTGTGTAAAAACAAACCAATTTGGGTAAACTAGTATCTTAAAAATAGTAGGTGTCTTAATAACCATAGAAATTATGAACACGGATAATTTGAACTTGCTACCAATTAAAATGGATGTAACACTAGCAACAGTGAAATATTCTAGTTGGAAATGAGATTTGAAAAGAATAGTGAGAGTAAATAGGAAGAGGAACATAATACTTATGTTGATGACGATTGAAGAGGAGGAAAATTATTACTATAGTTGAGAAGTTTAACTTTAACATGTTGGGATATAGACTTTCATTAAATTAATATATACTTGTGATATAGCAAATTGAAAAGTTAAGTGATTGTAAAATTCATATAAATATTGGAATAAAAAATAGCTTTGATTATCTCATTTTATTATATTATTACTATTAAATCACTATTAAAACCAAATGTTTAATCCTTAATATATGTTTCTATAAAATAAAAGAGAACCGCTAATTGTTTACCCTTAGCTAAAGCTCTTTCTTCAACTACAAGTGGAGATAATCTGGTTTTGTACTGTATCTTACTACCCGTCTGGTTTATAAGCCTATGTATAAATAAAGCTGTTGGGTTAGGTATGAGGAAGGTTGAATTTAGAGCAAGAGTTAAGAACCATTTATGAAAACCATCCTTAATACACCCGACCGGGATTGAAATATGATTTCTCCATGATCAGCAATAAAGTCTATTGCGATGGTGACGCATTAGACCATGCAGGCACCAAAGTGGGTGAGATCATAATTCTAACTATCTACAACAGCCTGTATATTGTATTTAAATAATAATTCTGATAATTCTAAATAAAATCTACTTATGTCATCGACATGTTTTGTTCACATTTTTTTTGGAAAAGTTGTTCTTTAATCAGTTATTGAGTTCCATACATCTACAGTACCTAGATACTGATACGTAAAACAGATATGTTTAAGTTTAAAATAGAATAACAAAAAGCATTAGCTATGTAGAGAACTATCATACGCAAAATTATAATTTCTAAATCTATTTTCTAGAATTTATATAAGAATCATTTTAATATCACAAGTGGTTGATACGTTTTAAATGTTTCAATTCATTGACAGTATTAAAACGTGGTGGCCATTTTGATGACGTTGTATGATGGTGCCTTCAACCATATACTATTAAAACTGCTATATTATGATTACTCAATTGCTGGTAGATCAGGTAGACCTTATTGAACTTTTCTCATTTATGGGTAAATATAATGAAATCCAAGCTCTCAGACTAAAGGGATTTTTGAATTTAGCTAGATAAATTTTCATTGTAAATATCATGGTAGGACATTACAGACAATGGATGGAGTGGTATAATCAAAATATGGTTATAATTTTGTAAGTCAAATCATTAAACATCAATTTTAATAATAAAAATACTCCAAAATATCAGCCCATTATCGAGCCATGACCAAGTAACCACCATCTCTTGGCAAATATAGTGTAAACTTCTACAGATATTAGGTATCATGTGTTCAGAAAAACTAGATCTTAGGCCATTCATCTCAATTTTCAAGATCAGAACAGCTACTTTTTCGTCCTCACGTGGATGAGACGACTCCATTTCAGGCCCAGCGTTCCACACAAAAAATCTGGAATCATCGTAGTTTGAACCCAGGATCTTTGTTAGAATAGCTAGAAACCCCAACCACTATACCATTGATTTGGTCTCTGTTTTAATGATACTAATTAAAAAGTTAAAAAAGTTCATATATATAATTTTGCGGTGATCTATTTAAAGGAATGTTCTCCCCTTATTTTTACTGGAAAGTAGATAGTTAATGAGTTTAAGTTGGGTTGCCAGGACCACCGATGTTTTCCGCAATCCCGCGGTCGTCTAGTCTTTGAGGGTTTAAATCCTGCCGCATCGCTGCGCTGATAATTACCAGTACCCCCACCCACTGACCTAAATAGCTCCGGTGGGAAATACTGCCCGAAACCACGGATTGTTCCGGAATTTAAGAAACGATATAATTGATAAAATTAATGCAAGAAAGGCAATTTAAAAGAAGTTGTGAAAAAAAAGCACAAATATTTAGTTACGCTAACAAGGTTAGGAAGATAAAGTCTGACTTATAAAAAAATACATCTACACATGCGTGGAGGGATGGTGGAAAACCATGACGGGAAGACTATTCTCATTGCACCTAGCCATGATTAAAACCCCAACCTCTCCTTTTCCAGAAGGTACGAATATATTAGCCTTACATTTTAGTTCACGTGTTCACTGATCTGAGTATATTTGATGTTGTTTATAGTCTTACATAATATTAAAGTAGACTGGACTTTTTATGAAAATAAATTTAATATATGTGTTGGAGGTATTGTTATCTCACTGATATAGTTTAAATAAAATTTACTTTAACACAAAATGCTGTGTTATTATTATTAATTTGTAATTATCTTTATAATAGGAAATAATTTATTCGCCACCAAAAATTATGCTTTATCACGTAACTTTGTTTATAATACATTATGATTTATTACACTTATACATTTTTTTTAAATATCTAAATGCAAACAAATAATGTAAGCTATACATATCGCAAATTATCAATTTAAAAAATGTAAACACTCTTTAATAATTTAAGATGGCTTAGAGTAAACATAAAATAATCATATGATTTATTTACTAGGAATCTGCTTATAATGAGAAAACTGAGTTTAGTACTAACAATGTTGAACTGAGTTTATTCATCGGAAACTATCGCTATTATTTTATTTTTCAAGTCAAACACATTAGATAAGTTAATAGCGTGTCTGCTTACTAATCTAAATGTCCCGGGTTGGTTTCCTGGCATATATTTATCATCGGCTAAATATGGGATTACATATTCCTGCGATAAAATAACGTCCGTGGTATGGATGTTGTGTCTATTTTATAGTTAACTTAGTTACATGTTGTGTGCTGATAAAATCAGTCAGTTCAAAATGTGCCCGTTAAAACTAAAACGAAATATATATTTATTTATTTGCTTAAATTATTTTAGTAAAATTTCTTACTTCCGTTTTGGGTTAACCGCACGTGTATTATGTATTGATTACGTTAGAGAGTTAGTGATGACCAAGATCACATTTAGAGGAAGTGTACCCACATTTGCGTGGAAAGTGGAAAATCATTTTTGATAAACTAAACTTAGTACACCCAACCAATATTTGAACCTCAATCTCCCCGTCATTGGTGGTCTAATCTACTGCGAGAGTAGCACCTTAAGCCATGTGGCCACCGAAGCCAGTTTCTAAATATTGTACTCAGCGTAGTTCCATATTTTTAATTTATCTCGATCCCTCGAAGAGAAAAGCATATTGTGATTATTAAAAATTTGGACTGAAGATTTTGATAAATGTCGACACCTGGAATAGAAGAAGTCGTTTTGGTTTTACCGTCTGTCCGTATCTCATACTAGATTAAAAACCATTTTACAGACACGGATACAAATTGGTTTATAGGATTTTTATAAGGCCCCCTTGAAGGGTTTGTGGAATTAGAAACCTTAAAATTAAAGGTAGGTTACTTAAAGACATAATGAGAAATAACATTTTTTTTCCCAAATCTCGCAATAATGGTTTTTACTACATTTTGTATTTAGCTACTGTTTAACATTAAAAATAAGATATAAATTTTAATTCTTCCTTTGAAACGACTTGGAGAGTATTTATTATACATCGGCAGACATTTTTAATTTTGATATTATCTCCGCAAATATTTGTTATAAATATTTTATATTATAAAGAAGTAAATTAAATATAAAACCCTTTAGTTTGAAATAATTTTATAAAATCAATAGTCCTGAGCTATAAAACAATACATTAACATTTTATTCAAGTCTTTGAAAATGAAATAGATTGTTATGCTCTTTGGTGGATACAGATATTCCTCTTTTCTTAATGGTTTTGAAAACATGTATGTTATATTAATATTTAGCACCGCGTCTTACTACCCGTTCGGGTTAGACGCTAACATGTATGTTATTTGGTGTATGCTCTTTGGTGGAATGTGATACTGTTTTTACTTTGTCTTTACTTTACTTTGTGGTTTTTTCACAAGGTTGTTTTGGAATTTGATATATAATTCTAAGAACAAGGTTAGTCTACTGAATGGCAAAAATATATAGAATAGATTTTCTAATAATCTACTACAACGATTTTTATATAATATTTAATCCAAGCATTTTTTATATCAAAAATAAATGTAAATTCTAGTTTTCCCATGAAAATGAATTTAGGGCACTTTGGAGAAGAGAAAATTATCAATTTTGTTAATATATCTGCTTCTATTTAAGGTAATAAATTTCTCACTGTAGAGTTGTAGTACTGTTAAAAAATAAAATTATCTTAGTCTGGAATATATATTTATAAAACCAATAGTTTCTAAGATATGGGCAAATATATATCTTGGTGGAGCACTTATAAATGAGAACTTTATTGTTATACTCTTTGTTTAATAAAGAAACTCCTGTTTTCGCAACGTATCTGTAATAATTTATAAGTATACATTTATAATCTTTGGGGGGAGTGTTTCTGCAACAGTGCATATGAATTCGTTTCACAAATTTCACACGTTTTTAGTAAATCTCTCTATTTTATGATCAAAGAGAAAGTTTGTGTGGTGCACCGTACCACTTATTTATTATATATATACATGAATAAAAATACAATACTTTTAACAGGTGTAACCAATAATTATACTTTAATTTATTCTTGTTGAAAATTCCTGAAATAAATTTTGGTTTAAATGAACATGGCAATCAAAACAAAAACTAGCATCCAAACGAATATTCTAAATGAATAAGCTGACGTTTCACAATACAATTTAAATTACATAATATATTTATCTTTTTATATTTATAATGGTGTCAGAGACCTCTTAAAATATAATGAAACACAATGAAAATATCTAAACTATTATTGAACCACTTTTTTTGACGATATCTCGTCAATGCGATAATAAATGGCTACGTGGTGGGCTAGTACTATTATGCCTATCTTCCGTTTTATCATTCATAAGACTTTATGTATTAAAAATAGTTAAAAGGATAAAACATACTAGCTATGAGTATAATTTTAAAACCAAATATTTAATTTATTTCTACAGAGTACACGTATACAAGCTATTCTGGTTTAACAAATACTGCAAACAGATTTTTTTATCTTTAAAATTACAAACAATAGCTTTATCTTAATCAATAAAGTTCACAAGAATATTCCAATAATCACAACTATTTTGAAGGATTGCTTCTAAGCCATGGATAGCTGAGAGCTATGCAATGCTAACTCACATTTACATTCTTAAAAGAGGTTAAGAATGATTTAAATAATAAAAATCATTTCTAACTTGAATAGAAACTACCACTTTTCCCCCTCTTTCCGGTTCATAGAACTAAACAAAAACATCCAGACAAAGTCATATTGACTTTCTTTACAATGAGGTTCTTAAATACGGGAGTTTTCAGTCCTAAAACACAGCCACCATCTTGAGCTTTAGTTAGCGCCGTGATATGGTTTCGTAGACTACCAGCAACACATATCAGTAATTTATGGTTGACTATCTCACTGAAAGGGGGTACAGTACAGTGCTCTTGCAGGGTTGACAGATCTAAATTTTTATTTAAAGCCATACAATATCAGAAAAAATAGACATAAAAATGTCAAACACACCTATATGATTATGAATCAAAATACAAAAACTTTTAAAATTGAAAGTTCAAGTCAATATTCAATCAAACTTTCTGGAAATATATTATTAATAACAAACTGAAAAAAGGCAGTACACACACTTAAGAAAGAAGTATTTTAAAAACTAAATACACATTATTACATAATGTAAATGTAAATTAAGAACTGATTAGAGTAATTTAACCTTATATGTGGGCTAAGCTTTTATTATATTTAGTTAATAAATACAAATTCAAGTTTAAAACCTATTTCTTAAGTAGGTAAATATCAGTTATCTGAATCTAAATAATATTACACTTTACAAATTTTTTAAACTTATTTTAAAATGGTTGATACATTGAGACGTTGCTGTATAGCCATTTTGAAGAAATCAGTTTTTTTAAAGAAATTTTATTTTAAAAGTAGAGTGTAAGTAATTTTCATGCAGATATTTTAAAAATGCCATGGAAATTTCAAACAAGCCAAATCAATACTCTAATGCTCACTAAACTGAAAGAAGGCCCTATTTCGAGAATTTTCCATAAAAAATTCAAATCTGACATCCGCGTTCTTAAGAAATATTCCTTGTTTTGGATTTATTTATTATGTATATATAGCATATATACTAAATAGTATTTTCAAAACGTAATGGGTTGACGGAATTCTGTCTGGTGTAATTTGACATTTCAGCCAAACATAACAAGACATTGGCAATGGTATAAAATGTAAAACTTATACAGAAATAAAAAAAAAATCACATTATCTTTGAGGGTATCGGTAATACTACATTCCCTGCTCGTATGTTTTGTATGAAAATTTGAATTGTATTTCTTTGTTAAATGAACGTCTACTTATATGGAATGAGACTGTATGCTATTTTTTCACATTGATCATATAAATTATTTATGGTCCTATGTTATGTCGTACTTCAAAGTATAGGCTTTGAAGGTACGAAGGACTATGAATGAGTAAATTTGTATTTATTATAAAATAATTAATACTTATATGGCTTTAGATTGTCAGTTTTCTACATAGTTGATCAGTAAATATGACCAGATAATCATTTTAATATAGAAAGAGCCGCTTCAAAAGTTAGATGTTTTAAGAAATATGTTTCGTTTTATACTGAATTAATGATAATTTAAATATCAGCGTTTTAAACCCTTTTGGGAGCTCTGAGGGTAGTTTTCAACTCTAGCTCTACACAAATATGAGTACACTTCATCTAGATTCAACCTTCTTCATCCCTAACACTCTAGCATAATTAGCATGTAATTATTTGTACAAATGCGTATAGCCAGAATAGTTAGGGAGTGATACGTGGTACTTGAAAAAAGATGTCTAAATCAGTAATGGTCAGTATCATAATAAGCTGTTTTATTTAAAATAAACTCAATCTAATAGTACAGATTTTTTTTTAATTTACCGACATAATTGAAAATACCAGTAAAGTAGAGGATTGGTTTAAAATAGTGAGAATACTTTCTTACAAGTAATATCTTAGGTAAAGTCTCCAAAACAAAATATATGTCATTTATCCCATTGACCTTGGGAAAGTTACTTCTCTCGAAACAGACTGTAGCGTCGCGGCACTTTAGTTGGTTATCACCAAAATAAGGAGCAGGGATTTTACCGTTTGGGATTCAGGCTTTGAAATAATGCCTGAACCTCTATACCCCCCGCCCCCCACACCCCTTTGCCGCCATGGTAGGAAACTCTTTGTGGCAAAATAAAAATGTCAAGGAAAAAATGCTTTGTACTACTACTTCCAAGGAACAATGCAAATTGTTTATGTTTATCGTTTGGTCACGGATAGGATAAAATTGTGATTAAGCAAATTTTTTAAAAGTATTTTATCTTGGTTGGTAGCAGGCAAGAGAATGCTTTTGTTAAGGCAAAACACAAAGCTCTCTACTTCATAATTCATAATAAACTATTTATAATGTTGTATTGTTTGGATTATACAAGGAAACAAATTAAGTTATCACAACCTTCCCGCGTAATGAGAGGATATTTTTAATTTATATTAACTTATTATTTTAAGAAAAACCTAAATAAAAGTAATTACGTTTAGATAATATTATCTTTTAATTAGCCTAGATATTTTTAAAAGATTTTTATTCACTTCTCGAGGTTTCACATTAATTAAAATCAATGTAGGGTCACTGGAAAATATAAATATCGTACAATGGGTTGTCTATATATAAAGAACCCATCTCACCCTGGACGTAACATATAATTTAATTAGTTAATATAGCTCGTACCAGACTTCACATTGTGGTGTGGTTTTAAGTATTATATTTTATTAAATAATCGAATTGAGAGCAGTAAATTTACCTTACCATAACACCAAACACAATAAAATTTAAATAAATATACTTTTTACAGTAAAAAAAGTACTGAATCAAACAATATTTCTCTATTTATAGTAATTTCCCAGTTTAATGGTTTTGAGAGGCACTCTTATGTTGCTACGGAGGTGTATTGATTTAATTGTTGGATAATTTTAAACCACTTCTGTGGAATAATATTTTTTTTATAGAATGATGCTTACTGTCATTTTTATATAAGCAATAATAAATTTAATTTAGTATTCTATTAAATAGGCCTGCTTGATTATAATAGACGTATTACCAATTGACATCGCATCAAATCTGTGGTCACAGGACCATCAAATATGATTCAAATCACAACATATGTTAATGACTTAGGAAAATTTACCATAACCATTGATAAGGTTTGTTTGCTGAATACTTTTATAATTCGGATGTAAACAAAAACTAAGTAGTTAATTATAGATTAACACATAGATATGTATTACTTATGAGTAGAATATATATCTAACCGTGTCTGTATTTACATATACATGTATATATATCTCAAGAACAATTTTTTATGTTTCTCGATAAGTTAAAAATCTAAAATGTGTGTTATTTGAAGAGCCACTAAAATGTGGGCCAAATGAAAAATTTCAAAACTTATGATAAATAATTGTATGCCTATTGTTTTAATTTGATCTTTGAACAAATTGTAAGCTTTCATACACATAAATGTATGAGATAAAGTTGGGGCATATTTAAAAATTAAATCACACTAAAACTTGTGTTCAGTTTATTGTTACAATTAGTTTATATTATTATATAATAAAATAAAAGTTAACCCAAACTAACTCTCAATACATATAAACTACCAAATAAAGATTAGATAAGGCTAAGATGGGTGATATTGCTACAGCCATCCTGTCGTAGACAGTAGGCCTATTGAGACCTTGCTAATAATAAAATATAACTTCTCTGATAACTCTTGATATTTTTTTGATTAGTAAAACAAGTGTTATCTTTAATTCATAATTAACAAAATGTATGAGCTTATATTATTTTGATGCAAGGATGATACTAATTGCATTACATTTTATAAAGAGTTTGAAGATCTAGCTTCATAATTAATAATTAAACTAGATGCACACTTCAGTGACCGCATGCTCACTTCATCCCGCGTAGCTTTCAACAAGGCCTCGTTTGAAAATGAAGTTAAACTTTAATGTTTGCATGTTTGCTATAAATTGTTTGTAGTTTAAAGTTATCATTGATTATGTAATCTTTATTAAAATTTAACTTATTTATTTAATACCTGTTAATTTCCAAATAATTTCTATTATTTAACGAATATGCTTATTGCAAAGCTTGGTAGTTTATGTTCCTTAATAACCCCCTCCCCCACACCTCCACGTTCAATTGTTTATATGTGATAGATTACGATGTTTCATTAACAGTTTCATATACAGGAGATGCGGATATTATGGAATAGTCGCAATACGGAATACCATTGGTTATCATATGGTATGCGTCACAATTTATAGTTAATTATTTCAACTATTACAGAAAATAATTTCAAACAGCTAGTGATGACCTCCCTTCGACAGCTCAATTGATAGTTTTGTGAGAGACGATTGTTGGTTTTGACTTTTACAAAAACTTTTGCAGGCTAATGTTTATCATGCTTTATTTCTTTACTCTACTGTACTTATTAAGTCTAATCAAATCATTCGGTTAAGGCTTACTCATGATTATCTTTGAGATAAAACATTATTTTACTATAATTTTCTTATAACCTAACAAAAAATATTGTATTCCAAAATGGTTAGTAGAGCAATAAGGAATGCTACTATTTCATAATTCCTGCACATTTTTCAAGTATTTGGTAAGTGATTTATTTTATCAACGTAAGCTTAAACATTTTTCCTAACACCTAAGAAATCTATTATGAGAACAATGTAACCTTACTGTCTATTATATTTTAATAATTAATTATTAATACTGATTAATTAATTATTTTGTATCATATTGTATTATTTCAATGATAAGTTGCTATTACTATCTTATTGTTTTACACATAATAATTACATATTTTTATAAATTTTCTTATGAAAAATTTGTTAGTTTTAGTAAATATATTTTTTTATATAAAATGTGTAGTATTCCATATTTCCCTCCCTATTCCATATTTCCCTCATTTGTTCCACATCTCTTTTAATGCTCATATAGGACATTAAAAGTTATTAATTTTGCTTTAAAATTAAAAATAGTTAAAAACATATAAATTATAAGTTTGTTATGGAACTCGTTGAAAAAATGTGGATATATGCTTTGTTAGCAAAGAAATAGTAAATGTTATTCCATATTACCCGCAATACCTCTACAATATAGATATGTGTGTAATAGTTTGTGCCTAGTATGTATCTTAGCTTGTGAAAAATATGAATTTATTTTGTATCAAAAGGAATCCTGCAATAGTGGCCGCATGATCTAAGGTGCTACTAACGCAGTAAAACCATACCACCAATGATAGGGAGATATAGGTACAAATCTCAGTCGGGTGTAATGAGGGTGATTTTTTTAATAGCTTTCCATTAAAATGTGGGTAGCCTACACTTGTATAACAACCCTCCTAATTCCTAATACCAACAGCATAATTTGTAAATATACGTATTATCTGAACGGGTAGTAAGAAGTGGCGCTAAGAAATCAATTTAGATGAATGTTCTATGGCCTTCTTCCCTCAAATTTCGTCATGGCCACAGAGAAAGCACAGTATTCACCATTTATATCCATGCTGACACTTGCTGCGCATATTTAAATATTACTTTGAAACAAATATTAGCTTATTAAGCCAATAGTATATTTGAAACAATATTAGAAAGAAAAGAAAATAGTATGTTTGAAACAATATTAGGAAGAACCTTTTATAGAAAATCTAAGTAAGTAGAAACTGGACTTAATAAATATTTTAAAAAGAAACTATATATTTTTCACAAAGAGTCAAAATTGACATTAGTTTTTAAAGCTTTTTTTTCACTTTATAATCTCCTCACACTTTTGGGATGTAAGCAAATGAACTAATTAAGTTGATATTACAGGGTTGAGAATGTTAAAATTTAGAAGATGTGTACCTATATTTAGAGGTAAATCATTAATGAAAGTCACACTCAATATACGTGACAAAGATTCAAACCCTGATATCACCATAATCGGCAGACCAGTATCTTAAACCTGATGCCATGAACTATTTGATCACTGAAGAGGGTCATCTGTCAAATTTGATAGTTGAATATTACTTATTGGTGCTTGAGAAAATGAACGTAAATCCAGTTTATTAATTAGCGCTCAGTTAGATTCCAATTATATTTTGACAGTATTTAAGGTTGATCTTTATTTAATTAGTATTTAATTAATTTATAATGATTCAACTTTGTGTACGAGTATAGTCCCCGTATAACTTTTATTATGAAAGGTTGTTTTAATCTTCAAATAGCCCTATCATATTATAAAATTGTTTCAGTACATATTATAATTTATACTGTGTATTTTAATTAACCTTATAAATTTAAATGGTAATACTTAATTTAGATGCAAAGTTTTCTAGCGAATTTAATTTGAATACCAGTTTTTACTAAAATATGTTTTTTAAATCATATCTAGTAGTTTTAAATGTAATTCAATGTTGAGCGAAATACAAAATTACTTTAAAGTGTAAAACTTTATAAAACATACATACACATTGTAATATCAAAGCAATCTTTATTTTTAATTTTTAATCTTGATGCACGTGTTTCATATTGTGATGCAATTTATTCCAGTTTTCTTCATGTGTGTGTTCATATTTTGTTTGTTTGACTTGCTTCATACCTTTATTTCTACCCAAGCTATTTACATACTTACATCAATTAAGTATGGATGATGAAAGACGAATTTTAATAAAATGTATCAACATTTACGTGAAGAGGAATTAGGAAAACGCACTCTGTTTGAGAAATACTTTATACTAAGTGCTTTTACAATACTTGCACTAGTATTAATAACTGAGTTTTGTGTATGTAGCGTATTTTAACTACATTCACTAATAAAATAAATCTGCATTAGGTTGGAGCGGGAGTAAGGGGAGTGGGATAGAAGGATAATTTAGTTGGAGGCTTGTATGGATTCATAAACTCTCTGAAAAACAAGAGTAGAATGTGATTAAGAGACGAGTTTTAAACCTTAACCAGATTTCAGCATCATGGGTGATGCTCGCTCGCCATGACTTGAAATAACTTTATTATTCCTTTGTCTGTGTGACACCATCAACTTAGGTGAACCATACATATTTCAAAACCAACCGACACAATCAACGCAGATGCAACTAAATCATTCGAATCAATGATTGGGCACACACCTACAAACCAAGATACAATCGGGCGGCCGCATCAACTGGTGTAAAGTTATTTGAAATATATAGTTAAATGGGAATTGTGTCCATCTTTCTTATTTTATTTGGATTTGTTTTACAACGCAACTATTTGGATTACCCATTATTCACACGGGGCATCTATAAAGTAGATATGTTAATGTCAGTCTATAAAATTAACCACAAGTAACTAAAACTTAAATTATTTTAAAATATTAATCCTTTGATGGTTTGAATTATGATACAAAACTCTAATGAAGGCTGACTAATATACAATGCCAAAATATAGATATAATCAGAACATGACTCAAAATCTGATATTTCTTTAGACTATTAATTTATAACTTCTGTACTCACAATACTTTGAACTCTTGCCTATTTGGGCTGATGAAAATGTCACGGCATAAAAAATCGGTTGTTAAAGGTGTATAATTAAATTGTACTAAGATTTGGTTAATCTTTTAATCGTATTCACCCCAGATAAACTCCCTTACCCCTATTTATCCTTTTTATCCATTTTACAATTTTTGCACGTTTTACCCCCTTTTTTTTAAATTTATACCTAAAGAAATTACCTATTTGCCTTCTTTCCCTTTAATACCCTTCTTACCCTTGCTGACCGTTTACGCAGTTTACCACATTAAAATGTGAACATCTCTTCCCTTTTTACAACTTTCGGTAGTTTTCAGTCTTTTTAATTTTTAAACAATTTTAATTTCATTCACCCCTTTTGTTTATGATTAACTTTCTACCCTTTTTATCATTTTTACCATTGTTAATCAAATTTGTTCAGTTGTTGCCTTTTTGACCTTTTGTTATTTTAAAATCAGTTTATCCACTATAAAATAAAACATTTTTATAGCAATCTAGTTATAATTGCTTCTCAAAGCATCTTGATAGATATAGTATCGTGTGAATTTTTACGACAACCAATCACAGTATGCTCTTTTTTTTTCGGCGGAAGTGTGAATCAAACCATAGACTCGTAATAATCCAGGTCACCTTAGACAGGTAAAACTTGAAACTCAGATGAGTTCACTGGGACTGGTATTTCCAAAGTGATTTTCAATATCATAGTTATTTGCTCTCCCCAAAAATGTTGAGTAATTTACAATATGACACCCTCTTCACCAAAGCTAATCATAATGTAACCTACTCTATTTAAAATAAAATAACAATTATCTGTATCTCTTTTGAGGTCTTTTTAATAAAAATCCTGAGTTAATTGAGTAAATAATTTTTACTATAGGGTTTGTCCTATAGATGTAACAGGGGCATCACAAACAAAATATACACATTTGAATCTATAATCTCAGATTAAATGTATCTAGATAAAGATATAATCGTATCAATTACATAATATAGATTACATATCTGGTAATCCGATTCCACGCATGCAGTGAAATCCTGACATATTTTTGTCCTTTACGTTTTCCCACATTAACATGAATTTGGAAAGGGTGGGGGGTGGGGTGGAGTGTAGACCTTTCATTACAGTCCTACACCGTCACCAATACTAACAATGCAGTTAATCCTTGTTTAATGCATGACGTTTATATTAGGGAGCTCCAACATACCCTAGTTGGGATGTGTGTTTGTTTATCTCTCCAGTGAAATGCTTGTGAAATGTTGTTTGGATATTTAGAACTGACCACCTCTGCTCAGAGATACCTCCCTTCACCCCTCCATTACAGCTTGGGTTTCATTCCCCCGTGTGGTATAAAAGCTTTAGGTACGTAAAAGCTGTGGCTTTGTATTGCGAGGTAAATTGGAAGGATGAGAGAGAGAGAGAAAGGGCGATTAGAAAGAGCTTGTACGAGAAGGGGAAGGCATACTGAGCACCAGAAACAAAAATAAATAATTTAGGGGTAAATTAAGATTAACAAGAGTATCGATTATTTGAATATTAGAAAGAAATAGAGTAATTAGTATTTTATTTTCTTATTAGAACTTAGATGCATATACTACACCGATATCTTGACAAACATGACAAATATGTATTTATGACTTATATATCAATCTTACTATATGAAAGTAATCTATCAATTAAATATTAAATATATATATATTTATATAAAAATCACTTCCCCAGAATAACACACAATATTTAAATTATTTCTCCAATATAACATATTATATACACAATCTACTTCCCCATATAAATAAATTAAANATATATATAAAGTGTTATACTGGAAACATAATTTAAAATATGAATGTGTTTTAATGGGGAAGTAATTTATATATATATATATATATAATTTATTAATTTATACATATATATATATATAAATTTATAGTTTGTTAATTTATATATATATATAAATTACTTACCCATCATAACACATACATATTTAAATTATTTATCCAGTATTACATTTTATATATATTATTTCCCAGCATAATAGCTATAAATTATGTCAACAGTGTGTAATTTATCTTTCAATTACTTCACCAGAATAGTATATATATATATATATTATATATATATATATTACTTCCGCAGTATGACTCGTATATAATTCAATTATTTCTCCAGTATAAAATATATATATATACATATATATACATATATACATATATATACATATATATATATATATATATAATATCATATCCCCAGCATAACAGCTGTACATTATTTCATCAATGTTTTATTTATTTTTCAATTACTTCTCTAGAATAACATCTATATATAAAATACTTCCCAAGTATGAGTTTAATTACTTCACTTAACGCTCAATTAATTCGCCATCATTTTATTTTCCTATAAACTACTTTATAAGCATGACAGTAATCTATCAATTAATTCATCCTTATGAAATATGTATTGCAATGGCTTCCACACCATGACATTATATTGTCAATTAATTTACTATATTAATTGGAATTATTAATAAATTAAATTTACAGTGGTGTTAAAATTATTCTTTAAGCCACAAATGGTAAAAGAATAAAATATTCCATCATCGAGATTCTAGTAGGCCTATATTTAACTTACTATACTTGTATCAACAAGTTATAATGTGAAGAGGTGGTTGTGTGTAAACGGTCAACAAGCAAAGGAATCCTGTGCAATAATTTTTTGTTCATTAGTAAAAGGCATGACTTTTATCAGAATTCTTCTGAACTATATATATATATATATAGTAGAAATATCATGGGCTCTTGAAAATTTACATCCGTGTAAGAAGCGATAACTGACAAACTAGTAAACAAAATTTTAACTAAAAATAGTTAACGTATATATATATATATATATATATATATGTGTGTGTTTGTTTTTCACTAAACATATTCTCTATTTCTAATATAGATGGATTTTACGCTCTAAAAATAGTTAATGTGCATTCTAACTAATTAAATACTAGTTTACAATCACTGGTGTTCTAATTTATGAATATATATATGTACATTCAAAAAGTATAGGTAAATATGTTTATACAAAGAATAGATGTATTCATTCAAAGTATATGTGTATATATTTATATATATGTATCTACCTATATTATATATAAATATGCAAAATACTAACTTATTAATATGTATATACTAGCTCTGAATTAATTTTGGCAAAATCTTCAAAATAATATCTATGTTTAATTTAATACATTGAATTAATAAAAATAATAAAACATCTTTAACAAAATATTGTAGAGCTAACATAATATTATCTACAACCATTATAACCCTTATTTTCCCTTACCAAAAGTTCAACCAACCGTGAAAATACCCTCTCCCCCTGAGCTCTTGTTAGCAATCCACTTAAGTGTGAAGCTCAATAGTGTCAACGGTATCAAGTGGTTTTGAAATCCTCCGAGGTTAAGTAATTAAATATTGAATCTGCCCTTCAAAGTTAGTCACAATAGCGTAAAAACATTTTCAGAAACGTGAATTGTTTTATTAAATTGAAAAAAATAATAATAAACTTTTGTTTATCTGTGTTTCAAGACTATCAAACACTTTATCCACATTTATAAGTTCAGTTTCAAAATAGAACTCACTTTACTCGCCATAGATTTGAACTATTGTTATTGTAACGTGGATATGTGGGATATTTCCATTCTGTTGCTTTAGGAGATGCATACCTGACTGTCTTTTGTACTATTTATTTAATATTAAATATTACCACAAATGCCACATATAAAACCAAAACATATATTTTAATTTAAAAAAATTCCCGGACTTGTTTTTGATTATTGCCCACAGTATTAGTCCTGATAGCTGAATAAAGCTAATTTAAATACAAAATGATAATCTTGACAAATGAATGGAGCCCGGGACTTTTTTTTGTTGTTGTTCGCACGCGGTGCTAGAGTGATACCGAAAGGAGTAAGTGCTGGGTTCAATTCCTTATCTCAAGATTGTAATAAGGTGTAATGAGGTGAAGTGGATAGAACTAGCACAAGATAGGGATAGGGTGTCATGAGGTGAACTGGATAAAACTAGCACAAGATACGGATAGGGTGTCATGAGGTAAACTGGATAAAACTAGCCCAAGATAGGGATAGGCTGTCATCAGATGAACTGGATAAAACTAGCCCAAGATAGGGAGAGGGTGTCATGAGGTAAACTGGATAAAACTAGCATAAGATAGGGATAGGCTGTCATGAGGTGAACTGGATAAAACTAGCACAAGATAGGGATAGGCTGTCATCAGATGAACTGGATAAAACTAGCCCAAGATAGGGATAGGGTGTCATGAGGTGAACTGTATAAAACTAGCCCAAGATAGGGATAGGGTGTCATGAGGTGAACTGGATAAAACTAGCACAAGATAGGTATAGGGTGTCATGAGGTGAACTCGATAAAACTAGCACAAGATACGGATAGGGTGTCATGAGGTAAACTGGATAGAACTAGAACAAGGGTGTCATGAGGTGAACTGGATAAAACTATCACAAGATAGGGATAGAATGTCGTTAGGTAAACTGGATAGAACTAGCACAAGATAGGGTAAAATGACATATTTTTTTAAGTGCAGCATTGAACTTCGGGTTTCTAATACAATAAAGTAAGACGGTAGTAATAATATGCATCTCCCACGAAATTAATAAATACTCTAGCATACAATACGGAGAGATGTTGGTGTGTGAATATGCCATTTACCAAGTATAGTTTAAGTATTTATTAAAATCAACAAAGAATATTGAACATGTATAGATCCAGGGATTAGGCAATGAAATTTTTTTTTATTAATCTAAAATCAATTTAAATTAAATTAATTTCAATATGAGGTATTTTTTGGTCAAATCCAACACTTGGTATTATATAAAAAAAATCCCCTGTACTCTAAGGAACACAATTATAATATCAAAAACTGAAGATATAGCTGTATAACCCTAAAATTAATGTAGTCAAGCCATATTCCAACCCCTCCCTAAATAACCATAATATAAAATTTAGCAGTCTATAAAGAGCTATACAACTATTGAATACAAATCTAATACTAATTTAAAAAATATACAATTTATTTTAACTGTAAACGCCAAGAATTGTATTTAGGTGTAAATTAAAACCATTCGGAAATTATTCAATCGCTACTGATTAAATAATCCGATATGATGTAACAGTATAAAGTTACATCACTTTTTACCCTGAGGGATTAGGATGATTGGTTGTTAAAATAATATTATATGAGTGATACGTGTAAACATATTCGTGACGTAGACTTCAAATAGCCAACAAACCAAATATTATATTGTATGTCAAATATAGTCATACACAGATAAATACACAAAAGTAAAATTATGTATTCAAAATATTTAAATGTATTTAAATATAAATTAAAGCGAATTAAATATATTCAGCATTAAAGTACAAGTTTAATTTGTGCACTTTCATAAATTAAGAATACATTTAAAACGCAAAATTATATAATTACATAGGAATACTTAACGATCCAGCCCATATCCTGATTTTCGTATCTGGTGGTTACTACAGTAATTACCAAAACGAGTTAACATATTCATACATTAAGTCATGTTATATGCAGCTGTCGCTTATAATAGATAATATCAATAACAATAAAACAACACAGATAATATTGTAAAATAGTATCAATGTTGGCCTCAAATAAATATGCTTTAATTTTCTAAAATGTTCATCCAACCAAAATCAAGAATTAATGAAGCCATTCGCAAAAAATAATGGTCCCTATCTAAACCTATAATTAATATCTCGAACTAAATCAAAATCAAACCAACTTATTAGAGTGTGACGATGTTCTTAGGTATATATTGGTTCAAAATTAGATGAGGTTACTGGGAAGTAGAGGATGTTACATAAAGATGAGTGACATACCCCGTACTCAGAAAAATATATTGATGCGATAATCAAGTCTCGTAAATTACGGTGCGAAAGAAATGCAGCCTGAATTGGAGAATCTAGAACTTGGGCCATGCTATTGACTGACACACCCAATGGGAAGAATCCTTTGGCAAGATCTAGACGCCGATAGGAGGATATCATTGGAATGGACCTGAAAGAGATAGAGTGTAATAAGGTGTATTGAATAGAACTATCTCCAGATAAGGATGGGTGGCGCACTTTTGTAAGTATGATAATTATTAACTGTCGAGTTACTAATGGCATAGAGTAATTAAAGTGTTAGATATACATATAGCTTTATTAGCAAACAAAGATAAGGTTGTTTAGATCTTCACCAATCATCAGTATTGGTGAGAAAATTACGAGAGACCATCTTACGGCCAATATAAATACTAGACAGATCATTAGACAAATGATTAAACTTAAAACAGATCGAATATGATAGTGGTGAAATTGATATCTGTGAAATAGTTTATCAATTTTAAAATATTTTTTCTAATTTGGTTGTAATACTTTCAAATAAGATAAGATCGTTTCACAAGTTTTGTTTTAAATGACTTCCAGTGAAGAATTCAAAAACCGGTGTTACAGTTTTACGCCTAAATGTAGATATTTACGATACGAACTCTTTGCAAGAAAGTGCTGCATTGGACCTGATTTGAACCAATGGCCATATATACAGCAGACACATGGTCATTGAATGTAAAAGAGACAAGGAAATTGAAGGCCATGGGAATGAAGTTTGTGAGGAGCATGTTAGCTGTTACCAGGAGACACAGGATTAGTAATGAAGTTATCCGGGAAAGAGTGGTAGTACAGGGAGTACATGAGATAGCAGAGGAAGCAAGACTGAGATGGTATGGGCATGTAATGAGGATGTTGGAGTACATGAGATAGTAGATGGATCAAGGCTGAGATGGTATGGCCATGTAATGAGAATGAAAAATTATAAAATACCAAATATAGTGATGTAAATGAAATATTTGAGAAAAATACCCCAATAGAGATCAAGAAACATATGGGAGATAAAAGTAAGTGTTTAAGTGAAAAAAGAAAAATTGAAGCGATGAAATGAGGAGTAATGATGGGAGGATATAGGAAGCTGGAGGAATTTTACCAAACTGACCTAGCCATGGGCTGGAAACAGTTGATTATGACTATACCTATTCAAGGGTTAATTTGACGTGGAAGGGAACAAGAGATTAATTCTGTATTTTTGCAACATTTAAGGAAAAATATATATTCTGGGCGTGATAATTAAAATATTTCCTCTTTATATCACATTTGGTTTAGTTTATACACACACTAATCTCAACAACTCTTGAATGTTAGCCATAAACACAGTTGGATTGGACTAGAAGCTTTTAAAATTAAATCTGGTCAAATTTTGCAGTGCCCAAGACAAATATTCAATAATTTTTGAGATTTATATGGGTAAAAAATTAACATAAGTATATATAGAGAAAAAATACTTTATTTACTTTTGCCCAGATATATATATTTTTCATCAAAACTGAGAAGATACATAACACGAAGGTATGACGATGACAATAGTTCCTCCAAGACACATAAAGGAAAATATTTTAAGTAGTCTGAGTTTAATAGCCGAGTTCTTACATTTTAAAGGTGGCAGGAGGGTTATGGTGGTAGAGGATGCTACCCCCCCCCCTCCCCCAGTTGAATGAAACGTTAGGTTAAGATAGGTTGAGTAAGAACCATAATTATACAATCTGTATAATATTTAATTATGTTTCTTATCCAAACCTACTTGACTTAAAAAATTATATAAAAACTATTAAGGTTACTACCCAACCTAACTTAACCTAACAAGTTATGAAAGTTTGGAAAATTATCTATGTACTAGGCTATTGCACTCAGACTAATTTATAATCCCTTCCTTGAGCTGTCATATAGGAACTCAACCGCGTCCATAGGCTTCATTAGAGACATAAAAATATTTTCATTTGTGGTTTTTAATTAAAAAATAATCCTGAACTCAGGGCAAACTCTACCATCAAACACTAAAAAAACCTCCAACGCTTTCTAAACCTTTATATATTTTTAAAAAATCCAGCATGAAACCCACTAGCAGTAATCCGTTTCCAGAGCAGGAGTGTGATGCGGGTAGCCTACATTAAAATTGCACTCTCGCAATTTACATAGAATATGTGCTTTATATGTGGAGGGAATAAAGACCAAAATAAAGCGCCTCGCAAAGAGAATAGCTAGAGGAAAAAAAAAAGGGAGACTGGTATCATATGTTGACCAGTAACTTCATAGTTATCATCATCATAACAGATAACGTGGCCGAATCTGTCCTTGTAAATTAGTTGTCCTTCCAAGTGTAGGTGATCCTAGAATGTACGCTGGTTCAGGTTTGTTGGAGGTGCTCCCGAACAAGCAATTGAATCAAACTATCACACAGAGGTAGAATTCAGAAGAACATTTTAAGCTAATTTTATTTAACACAGAGGTGTACAAACATTTATTGCTGATATAAATAGGATAGCAGGTTTTTTTTTTACATTAAAATAAATATTGAAATTGTATTTTTCGTTCCTATATTCCCTGTTACACCATAATCATACTATCCTTTTATATAATGTCTATATTTACAACAGCGTCGACAAAAGTCAGGCATGGCTTGTCTGAAAGTCGGGGTTTAAGTCCCATCCGGAGAATCAGAGGATGTTTTTTTCCTAAATTACGTCCCAATCTCATTAATGTGAATGTTGGTTAATCTACTCTCACTCATCCCTAATTTATAAACGTAATTATATGCAATTAGCGTGAACGGTCATTAGGACGACATGGAAGAAGATAGAATCAAGAAATCAATTTATGGTCATACCTATTAGTATATCTCATCTACTATTTTATTGATCCACTGAAAAAAAACTGTTGCTATAGAATATAATAGATGGTGTGGTGCGATGCACAGATTTTCTCTAAACTTTGTCCCAAAATAGAAACCTTTACTCAAAGAAACTCGTAAGATTTGTGGAACACAACAACAAATATTATACAGAAACACTCCGACAAAGAGGATTATTGAAATAGTAAAACAATGTTATAGAAACATTGAGAAAAAAAGAACATATCGGTCCATCAAAGAGCATTAAACTTGATTCCATATTTCAAAACTTTTCATATAACAATATATGTGTTTACTTATAACACAGAAACTATTGGGTTTGAAAAAATATTTCTTTTTTTAAAATATTTATATATTTTATATAACTACAACACTATAATGATAAATTATTTTCTATCTTAAATAGTAGTGGAGATATAACCAAAGCTGCAAATTTTATCTTTTCTAAAGTTATTTTCATGGGAATGCAAGCGTCGCCATTTGTCTGAAATGTTAAAATGTCTGAATAAGTCTAATGAAAATCGCAAGAGCATATTTTGAGATGTACGATTTTATCTCTTCTTTTACTTTCAGTAAACTACCCTTAATTTTAGATTAGATATATAATTCCACAAAATCCTTTTGGAAACCCTATGAAAACCCTAGATACTAAGTCTTAGCCAGATCGGTAAAATAGTTTCGGATCTAGTCCGAGATACAAACAAACGGTATTGAGAAACCCCGCTCTGCGATTTCAGGGGCTTCTACATTTGTAAGAATCTCGAGTTAGTGTTTTTTACTATTACAATATTTCTCTCTCCAAGGGGTCTGGAAAGAGAAAGATATCATTTATCTGTATTTTTGTTGATTTATTGTTGAATTAACTGTTCGCTCTTAATTAATTTGTTCTCCATCTACCACGACAGTGAATGTTATACCTTTATGGTCTGCTGCTCGAACAAGAGTTATCATATTCGAATATTGCTATAAGAATGCCAAACCCGGTTCCATAACCTCTATCGGATGTAACAAACGCTTATATTACATCGTACGGAACAATATGTAACTTTAAATCTAGTTTATTCGATAGTTGTACTGTTGTGTCATGAAAACACAATATACTAACCTTCAAAGTAGCTGCACTCAGGTGGGAAGAATGTTAAGAATAACTTTGTCGTATTTTGACAACTCCGCTTTCCAGAGGATTAGAGAGCAAGCAGTCTATAGACTAGTAAAAATTTAAACCAAATTTGGAAAAGCTAGTTATTAAGTAGATTATTTAAAGCTCAATCGTTTTAACCAATATATAAATCCATTTCCAATTACCGATTTTAAAAGAATGCCATTTTAATTACTGATCTCACAGATTGTCATCTTCACACACACACGTTCAAACTACCAGAATAGTGATTGAATACAGTTAGTATACACTTTTAGATAAGAGAATTTTACACCCAACTAAAATGTTTATTAATAATATATTATTACTAGACCTGGGGTATGTATGTGTTTGAAATGACGAGAATGTGCAAGAATAGGAGAGTGTGGAGAAAGTTAGTGAAGGAAGATCAAGGACGAGGTTGTGGGTGTGCACAATTTATTGCCTACCCTGTAAGGGAACGGTGTGATTAGGTATGTGTGTATGTTAAATGTACTAGGGTGGAATTATGTGTAGTATTAATAAATTTTAAATTATAAAAATGGGTTCAAATATGTATGTACCCCGTTTACCATGAATGACCACACTAGGCCGTTATCTTATAATACACACTAGATTGTGAACCAGCAGGTTAAGTAAGATATGCTACCTTAGAAGGTAAATAAATGGATGATACAACATATATTTTATTTTTAAGACAAGCTTGAAACAACCTTGTACAATTACAGCCATAAAATAATCAAACTGACATTTTATTATTTTATTTTGCCTTCATTTGTAATTAAATACCTAGACTTGAATGGGTGAATGTCAATCCAATCCAAACATTGAAGCTTTAACTACGGACATGAACGTACAGTATTGACAATTTTCAGACAGTGGAAATGACGGAAGTGACGCAAGGGTTCCAATATTACATGAATATCATATTATGTCCCTCTAAACTGTTTTATTTACGACTTGTTCTAGAGGTTGTTCCATAACTGAGAGGTTCTAGAGGTTGTTCCATCACCAACAGGCACTAGAGGTTGTTCCATCACTGACAGATTCTAGAGGTTGTTCCATACCTGACAGGTTCTAGAGGTTATTCCATCACTGATAGGTACTAGTAGGTTGTTCCATCACTGAGATGTTCTAGAGGTTGTTCCATACCTGACAGGTTCTAGAGGTTGTTCCATCACTGAGAGGTTCTAGAGATTGTTTTATACCTGACAGGTTCTAAACGTTGTTTCATCACTGACAGATTCTAGAGGTTATTCCATCACTGAGAGGTTCTAGAGGTTGTTTCATACCTGACAGATTCTAGAGGTTGTTCCATACCTGACAGGTTCTAGAGGTTACTCCATCACTGACAGGTACTAGTAGGTTGTTCCATCACTGAGATGTTCTAGAGGTTGTTCCATACCTGACAGGTTCTAGAGGTTGTTCCATCACTGAGAGGTTCTAGAGGTTGTTTCATACCTGACAGATTCTAGAGGTTGTTTCATCACTTACAGGTTCTAGACGTTTTTCCATCACTGAGAGGTTCTAGAGGTTGTTTTATACCTGACAGGTTCTAAACGTTGTTCCATCACTGACAGATTCTAGAGGTTGTTCCATCACTGAGAGGTTCTAGAGGTTGTTTCATACCTGACAGATTCTAGAGGTTGTTTCATTACTGACAGGTTCTAGACGTTGTTCCATCACTGACCGATTCTAGAGGTTGTTCCATCCCTGATAGTTTCTAGAATTTCTCTCAATTTGAGAGGAAAAGCAAGCTCACAACTGCCAGGGGTAATCTTACCAACACTCCAAACGTATGTCTAGCTTAAACAAATTAATATCATTACACTCTTAGTTCGTTCTGAATCTTATCTATAATACTTATTCAGACCACACAATTAAATATGTGATTTAAACTCAATTTTCCTGCGATAGAAATAGCTATTATAATTAATAAGACCTCGTAAATAACAATGAATTCCATTAAAAAAAACTTGTTTTAATATCTGTATGAAATCAAATTATATTTAAAACGCAGATTAATTAGCTAACACTGAAATAATACACATATTTAATGGTTTTAAGAACCTTTATTGAATTTAATGTTAAATACTCATTTCAATTTCAGCGTAACATTTCAAAGCTTTATTTGAAAACCACCCAAACTTAGGAACATAATATATAGTATTTTTATTATTACTATTAGCACCGAGTCTTACTACTCATTTGGGTTATACGCTTATGTACTAGTTACGCTAAAGGACTAAGGATTAGGACGGTTGAATTTAGAGGAAGTGTACCTGAATTTCCGTGGATATATATATATATATATATATATAGAGAGAGAGAGAGAGAGAGAGAGAAAGAGAGAGAGAGTGGGAAACACTTTAGAAAAAAATAACACACTCAGTATTCTAGAATAAGATCGAATCAACATGTACACGTCATCGGAAGTCTAGTATAACGAGAGAGTAACATCTTAGAAAATGCGGCCACTGAAGCAAGTGACACGCGTACTAAACGCAAGGCTCATCTAGTTTGGTTTACCGGAGGAAAGGGATGAAATCCCAGCATGTTGAACTGAGGATAGTTTATTCTAAATGATTGCTTACTCTTCCTCCACTAAAACATGTTATTTAAATTCTGCATTACTCATACTTATCTTATTAGTGTATATAAATGCGGACAATCCGTATGAGTAGTAAAATTCAAAGCATTTTAAATATATATGTATATAAGTTCCTGTATGAGAATAATTTTTCTGGATATTATTTTGGACTCCCTCAGCTGGTCAACGTACAGCAACAAAGTAAAACAACGTGATCATTGTTGTGAAAGAGAAAGTTTGCGTATTTGGTGGGATTTACGGGATAAAGGAGCGTTGTTTAGTATTTTGTAGGGTGGGTTGTGTTGTTGTAGGGAAGGGGGTGGGAGGGCCTTGTTGCTACCAACCTAAAATGAACGACGTCCAATGAAGCTTCCTACGTTATAAAGTTTATGAATTTTAATTATATAAAAGGCTGTAACAATATGTAAGGCTAATATGAAATTACTATAACATTAATAAATACCAAAGATGTAATAAAAACTGTTGGGGTGGTAATAACCTTGGTAATAAGGGTTTATATAACTACAGTTACATTAAAATATCCCTTGCGTTTCATTATAAATGCCCTAGGGTAAATTTTCTGAAGGAATTTACATATTTGCGGGCCTACTTTTCATAAAAAATTTCCTAAAAGGTAAAAACATAAGTACACATTTTAGAAAATATCTCTAACAAGGCATTTTTTAATAATATGTTTATTTAAAACAAATTCAAATATGCCGTAGGACTCGTGTGTGTGTGTATATGTATGTGTATAGTTACTTTTTATATAAAATAATACTTTGGGGAACAGATTTTCCTATTTATATCATATATGGTATTTGATTTTATCTTTCTTCTATAATATAAGAGGTAAACTGTTATTAAGATTTTATGTATGAAATAAAGTGCATTGATCAAAACAATTTGTAGTAAATAAAATGATAGAACATTAGGAAAATGATAGAGCACAAATAAACGTAAAAACACTAACATATATTTGCACACACTTCGATATTTCGACGCTAATATAGAATTTTCCTCAGGAAGTAGTAGTAGATAAACTAAACAAGATGTTGTCTTAAGTGATGCCTGAAGATAATATCCTGTTTAATATATTATTATTAGCATAAAGTCTTACTACCCGTTCGGGTTGTACGCACTTACGCTAGTTTGTAGTGGTAGGGTGATTGTGAGATGAAATTGAGGACCTATAGTTTAACGTGTAATCCTAACCACGGTGGAGGCTTAGCATTCCACATATTCACAAGTTTTGATTAATACACGTCTTTTCATAGGTGAAAGAAGGGTTTGGCATTCATTTAAATCTGTGCTGGCTCCGAGGACTGAAACCCAGACCACCAGCACAGAAGTCTGACACATCACCCCTAGACCTTCAGACTACCTGTTGAGTCTAACCACTATTACTTCCTGAGGAAGATGCTTTAATAGAATCGAAATAACAAAGTGTGTGTAAAAATCTGTTAGTATTTATTAGTTTTTTTTGTGCTCTACCATTTTTCTAATATTCTATCATTTTATTTATTAAAAATTATTTAAAAAAATTTTAATTCTCTAAAGAAATCAGGCTAATATAAAAAAATGCAGTTGAACATGGAACATTCATACCATAATAATGATAAGTTTTACTATTGCCAGGATTAGTATCTTCACTCTGGTGCTCTTATTACAAACATATTTATCTACCTAAATGATAATCAAAATTTTTCTACATATAAAGTCCTACTGGTATCCATAAACTTTATTTTATACTGAAGATTAATGTGATAAAAAAGTAAATTCAATATATGTATATAGTGGGCCTGCGTTATGCCCATAGACAAATATTTAATAGTGGCAAATGTTTAAAACAATTAATTATAAAAGAAAATTGAAGGTATTAATACTAATAAAATATTAATTTTATATAATTTCAACCCGTGTATAACAACTTTGATTGTGTAACAGAAAGGTCTTTAAAGCACATTATCCCAACTTTGTGGTCGTAAAACTAATTTTAGGGGTCTATGAACTCACATTTCTCACAAATATTTAAAACTAGACTTCACACAAATAACCTCGATGACTTCTAACTACATATTTGTTCTGAATACAGAGGTTCCTAATAAGATTGTATGTTAGAAATGTATGCACCATCACTTGAATTTTTTGAAATTTTTACATTAAAATCACAAATACTGATACCAGAGGAGAGAAAACCAGATTTGAAGTTGAAGTTGTATTTTAACCACATTTATAATTTATAAAAGCAGATGATAAACAGTAATAGGTAAATCACAACTTGATTCACCATACATATTTAAGTATTATAATATATAAATATTATTATATCCCTTAAATGTAGTTGTTTAGTTTTTCTTCTTGAACACCAAAATATTGACAACCACAAGTTTACGGCGTTGGAATCGTGATAAGAATTTAAACTATAATAAATATACAATAAAAAGACTTTTTCAAAAATGACAAATCTTGTTTTAAAATAATTTAGTAAAATGTCACGATTCACGTAACCGATATACCATCAAAAGTCACATGTCAAAATAAAATAAAATCCATCTTTTGAATCAATTGTTTGGATATAGAAAGATGCTTTTATTACAGTGAAACCTCCCTTAAGCGGAATCGCAAGGGTCCAATATATTTTTCCACTAAGGTTAGGTTTTCAATTAATGAAGGTGTACTCTAAAAATTAAACCAGGAGCATGCACGTAATTGTGATAGAAATCATAAAATAAAATAACGGACTCATTAATACACAGTACTGATTATTCATACAATTAAGTGAACATATGGAGATATTACACAGAACAGAAAAACATTGCTCACTTTGTCTTTATTTTTTCCAGTAGTCAAGGAGAGTTTTCTGAGCACAGTTTAGTCTCTTGGCTGCCTGACTTTACACAAATACTTTAGCCTGAGAAATCACACTAAGCACATCAGAATCATTCCGTTGTAGGGAAAATTTCTGCAAATCCTTTAAACTTTTGACAGCATCTTGATAAGTCTTCACGTTACACTTTTATTCTTCCGACACAATGTCACTTTCCTCTTCTTATTCTTCCTCATCCTCTTCTTCTTTCCAACTTCCTTTAAAATTCCCAATTAATGCATCTATATCCATCGTGTCTGGCTCAAGTTTCACGTTATTGTCTATGTTGATGTACTCTTCAGCATTGCCGTTATTGAAAGCAGCTTCATTCATGGAGTTTTGTAAATCCTACTTGTAATTCTTATTCTCTACACTAGCAGTAGCTTCGCTCATAGAAAATCCTGCTTTTTTATAATACTTTGCCACAGTTTCTGGAAACAACTTCTTTACCGTTTCAACTTTCCAAATAAATCCACCAAGAACCGAGACGGTATATGCAATCTCAGAGGCGGATCATGTAGAACTCATATTGACGAGCTAAGATTGATTTAATAATTTACGATAGCGCACTTTAACGTTCTGAATGGTACACTGATCCATTGGTTGAGAAATACATGTGGTGTTTGGAGGGAACCAAGCAATTTGCAAGTTGGAAAGTTCAATGTGGGGGTGGCATGTTGTGTTATCCAAAAACAACAAAACATGCCGGTTTTTATATTTTATTATTCATTAAAAGCCGTTAACTATTCCTCCGTGGTACATGATAGAATCCACGCCTTTTTTTGGACATACACTCAACGGAAAGCTTCCTTATGTCCATGTATCTGAAGCATTTTGGTTTTGCTGCCTTACCAATATCGGAGGTTTTCTCCATTTCACCTGACATAAAACAAAATAGAAAAACAGTCAATCATTCTTGCTATCACTCGATTATGGAGGGAACTTTAGCAACTCACTCTTCAATGGTTTCACTATTTACTTCACTCAATTCACCATAAAATTAGTTAAACACTATACGATATCCTTTGCAAAAAACTCTCCAAACATCCGCTAGATGCTTTGAATTCGGTTTTACCCAGTTTTTGAGCGACCTTTTTTTTGCATATTATTGTACCATTGGACCTGACACGCCTGATTTGTTGCCCTAACTCTGACAAACCACTCCCACAATATTTCATTGATGTTTTCGTTTGCAGTTTTCTTAAGTTTTATTTTTATTTTTCTATTAGCACAGTTTTCCCACATCTTAAATATTTCAGTTATCTTCTGTAGAATCTCGTACACTTGAGTTTTACCGATGCTAAACATCCTCATGTATTACTTAATGGATAATCTATCTATCTGGCGCACATGAATCACTTTTACTCTCGTGTTTAGTTCAAGCACAACTCTTATCTTTGAAGCAATAATGATAGCTGCCAGACTAAAATAAAAAATGCATGCCTGGAGTCCATATTGAGTAAAATTTCCAGAAGCGAAAAACAAAAGAATTTCATTACAGTTAGTGATGTACCGTTAAAGCTGAATTACAAATGTGAATGACAAGTCATTAGCGCAGAAACTAGGAGGAATAGAGATAACAATCAAGAGGCAATTACAGTTCACAATTCTGTAAGAAAGGTAACAAAATAACTAAGAAGGAGAAAGGAAATATACCTGACTTAACATTTCAACTCATCTTAATATAAAGGAAGAATTATAGAAAACAAAGTTCTCTAGAATGATTAGGATGCCAAAAAATTTTCAAAACGTCCACCAAAACATTGGAAATTTTCCGTATAAAGGCTTAGTTTGAGTTCCGTTTCAAGTTAGACAGTTTCCGTCTAATACAAGGAATTTAGCAAGTTTTTCACTCCGTAAGTCACGGGAGAGTGAAATATTTCCGTTTACGACGAGTTTCCGCTTAAGGCAGGTTTCACTGTATTATGAGAACTTAACAATGAAAGGTAGAATATTTTAACAAGAAAAGGAATCCATCATTATCTTAACACTGCAACTTGTATTTAATATTATCACATAGTCATGTACTATTCACCTTAACAATAAACTATTTCCATCCTACCTCAACACGTGGAAGCTTTCAACCCATAATTATAAGAAACAACTCTTTTTATATTCACCTTAACCTTAAATGATTGCCATTTCCTCTAAGTCCATAACATATTCAAACCTCTTTTAGCTTGTAGTGACTTGAATTCTTTCTTTATAATTATTGATTCTTTTTCACACTCCTTTCTCTTTTCCTTCTCATCCAGGCATTTAAGGTCATTCAAAAAGAAAGTCCTTATAAAATAAATTAATATTAATAATGTTAATTTTATAAACATCTCACTCTGTACACCTGATATATATCTCTATCTCTATTAGATTTCTGCCTCATCCATAAACTGGTTCACTTTAACAATAGTTCGTAAAAAAAATCTTAAGTAGTAAGTTTGTCTCCTTATAACTCGTGTTCTGTTGTGACTTACAATAATTGAATCAATATTTAGAGCTTACAGCTAGAGATTTGTTAAAATATTTCAATAACATTTTGATGGTCGAATTAACTTAATTACGTTAATGATATAACGTTATAATTTTGAAAAGATTTACGCCAAACTTGTGTAGAAGAATGTGTGTGTGTGTGTGTGTGTGTGTGTGTGTGTGAGGGCGAAAGGGGGGACACTCATTACATCTTGGATTGCTGGTGATGTATATTTCCATTTAACTGGAAGGGCTTTTAGCACATCTTTGTAATATAATGTTG
The DNA here is from genome assembly GCA_902151425.1 of Timema shepardi. Taxonomy (NCBI): domain Eukaryota; kingdom Metazoa; phylum Arthropoda; class Insecta; order Phasmatodea; family Timematidae; genus Timema; species Timema shepardi. The sequence goes on along the minus strand of CABFVX010001423.1, from coordinate 6,331 downwards.
GTTTCTTAGCAACATGTCCTAGTACCATTTGAGTTAATCTCAAATTTGCTAATTATTTAGGAATGAGGAAGGTTGGATTTAGAGGAAGGGTAGGTGAATTATCCTGGAGGATGAGTAAAAACTTATTTAGTAAGAAGAAACATCTTCACTACACCTGACCAGGATTGGAACCCAGATTTCCCCATAACTGAAATTCTGGTTTATTGTGATAGTAGAACCATGTCGATGACCACAACGTTTATGACGTTACTCTTTCAATAGACTAGTCTCTCTATTATAAAGAGATATTGGTTGTAATCCTCGTCGGGTGTGTTGAGGGTGGTATTCCCTTATAGTTTTCCACCCTACCTTCACGCCAATTTGTATACACTTAATATAAATTCAATATTTCTCATCCTAAACACATTGGTGTAGTTAGTACATAGACTTACATCTCCAACGGGTGGTAAGACAGGATGCTAAAAGCCTATATATATTGAGAGTGACGTCTTAAAACCATCTGAAGCAAGTTAAGACTATATTTAAGCTCTAAGTTTAACTCTATTCAATTCATTCAACTCATATCTCCCATAACCCTGCGTTGAGGCTCGACCTCACAAA